>JAXFYN010001057.1:0-59000 GCA_036172215.1 Camellia granthamiana
TCTACTCTAGTGTGACATTCGTTTTTCATTTTTTTTAGCAAGAAATCTCCCAAGATGATTGATGTTATGTATCAAATAACGTGTATCATGTCAGCTTATTCATTTTTTTTAATACTCAAGTACAAATAACGTGTATCAATTAAAAATGAACATAATATTAGAATGGGTCAAACCTAAAACAAAAGTAATGTATTTCAAGAAAAATATATCTCGAAAAATATTGTAAAATGTGTCGTGTAGATTCAAACTCTATAATATAGACCATACTTTTAAAAAAAAAATTATCTTCATATTCCATTTTTTAGCACTTTTTTAAGTATGTAATATTACTATTTACCCCAAGACAAGTCTTTAACTAAGGTAGGCATCTCCCTGTTAGCCGATTTAACTTAACTAGTCCAACTCACTTGGCATTTTATTATAAAACTTAGGATTAACAAAACTTTAAGTTTATTTATTAAATAGATCAGGTTTGAAAATATTTCTTGAGTCCATATTGACCTGGCTAATTATTAATATAATAAACATATGTAATGTATTTAGCCTTATTTTATTTTAAATAAAGAAAATACATTTAAAGCGGAAAATTGAACAAAATGTTGCCAACTTATAAAATTTCTTTTCATTGAATACAAGTGTATTAGACGAATTTGAGATTAGAATAGAATTTTATGATCTAATCGGACGTGAGGCAACACCAAGCTTGAGCGCAAAAATTTCTTTGTTTTTAGCTTAAGCTCAACTCAACCTGTTGATGTCTCCCCCACCTTTAACATTCGAAAATTATTAGATAATAGTTCTGTTTAAGAAGAGAGTTGGGTTAAAATAACTCATTAGAAAATAAAATAAGTTAAAATAGTCAATAAAATATTCAACTCATAATTATTTTACTGTTTCTCTTATAACTATCAAATTAACTACAAAAAATAAATAAATAAATAAATCAACTATTTTTTCAAACACAACTATTTTAGTTTAGTTAAAATAACTAACTAAAATAATCAACTTTTCAGACAAGGCTAATATTACTATATTATGTGATATTATTTCCATGATACGTTCGATCAATAAACAATTATTATCATGTATTGTATGAGTTATTCTTTACTTTTTACTATCTAATGAATATAAGTCCGTACGTTTTACTATTAAAATTCTATATTACATGGTTAATTTATAACATTATTTAAATTAATGTCACGTGATATTTTAAAATTATTGAATAATTTTACTGTGAACCCCACGACTTAGGATTTCTCCTCTTTCTATTGTCACGCTACAATGTGCGCCAAACGCGAACGAACATCTCTCGTTTCTCAACCCACCACCACACACATCATAGTACTTAGGAATCCAAAATGACAACATAAATACGACCCAATATAATACCACGCTTATCCCTAGTATCATGATGATACAAACGAGTACTAATAACAAATATGAATAATGTAACTTTATTTATTCAGTTCTAACCCAGAAGAAAATAAATAAATTCTAACACGTAATTGTAGCTGCAAATAGAAATTATAGAATCAAATCAACCGTCTGTGACTGACTGAATTTTTAAAAATTTTACCTCCTTTCAGGTAACATATGGTTGGTTTTGATTGCTCAAATAGCAAAATCGAAAATTTTAATTTAGCACCATTTTTTTTTTTCAATTTTAACTGAATTAAACCGATTACATCTCTATATAAATGTGATCATCGTAATATAATTTAAAAAAGACGATGGTGAAATGAGCAGCAAAGAAGAAATATGAAAAAACATGAGGGACCTTCGTGCAGTCTATTTTTTTGGGTGGGTACGTGCAGTCAATATTTTTTTTCTGAAAGAGAACAAAATTGACGATGATGTTTTGTACACCAACTTGAAAGAAAATTGAATGATGGAGACTCACAAAATATAACCTTTATAATTTTTAAAATGATTTGAGATATTCATGTTATTGTCAGAGATAGAAAAAAAATTTTTAAACATGTCAATGGTCAATTAAAGGATCGTGGAGTCCTCCTTTGTGTGGGTCCCAAACATGGTTCGTGAAACATCTTTTTCATTTAAAAAAATGAGAGTTATAAGTAATAATTTATTGGTTATATAGAATTATTTTCAAATCAAATGAAAATACCTTTTTAAATTTTCATTTTACTTCTTTTATAAAAAAAAAAATCTGGATACCTTTATTTTGTAAGAATTTTAATTTTATTATATTGAAATATTTTAGAAAAATTTACCAATAAATCTCATCTTGAGGAATGGTGATCCATTTAATCCTAAGAATTTTTTTATAGACCAATTAATCCCATTGATTTTGGAAATATATATTTAATATATTATTTAAAAATTAAATTTTACAGTTATACCCTTATTTCTATTATGTTCATTTTTTTTCTTTTTTTTGTGTGCGCGTGTGCTAGAAAGGTAAGGTACACAATATATGAGAATCAAATTTGGAATGAATTTTTATATAAAAATCCTTTTTATTTGGAAAACATTTCAAAAGGAATACAAAAATGACTTAAAATATGGGATTCTTCAAACATTCCAAAAGGATGTGAGATTTTTCAAACATTTCAAAAACAGTGTGAAATGTATAATTTCAAACTGTAATACTCCAATGTAACTCTCAAACGTAACCCTCCAATGTAAAACTCAAAAAAAAAAAAAAAAAAAAAAAATCTTAGTGCAATACTTTAATGTAACACATAAAAAAAATTACTTACTGTACTTTTTCTCAACATAACACTTCAATATAACATTCCAAAAAAAACTCATTAGTTTAACACTCTAATGTAACACACAAAAAAAATTGTTATTGTGACAAAAATAAAGGTAAAAAATTTTCTTTTTGATTTCTATAGATTGTGTATCTTACCTTTCTAGTGTGCACACACACACACACAAAAAAATAATAATAATAATAAATAAATAAAGGTATAATCGTAAATCTAATTTTCAAATAACATATTAAATCTATCTTTTCAAAATCAATGTTGTCACAACTCAACCCCAGGGGCTTCGGGCTGGAATTGCAACTTACTAATTAATTCTAATCTTAGGTGGTGTTTGGGAAGCAAGTTTCCAAATTTTTTTCTCATTTTTTCCACTAAAAGACAAAAGTTTTGCAAAACTAAAAAAAACACATCCAAACAAAATATCACATCCAACCCCATAATCATTTCACTTTTTCTCTCACAAACATCACATCCAACCACATAAAAACCCAACTATTTTCCCAAACACTAAAAATTTTTTATCTCATAAAAACCTACATCTAATAAAATCTACATAAAGACTCACTTCCCAAACACCCACTAATAAATTAAATGGCGCAGGCGGAGGCAAAATGGAAGTAAGAAAATAATTAAACAGAAAATTTATTTCATTCAACTATTTTGATAAAAGAAAGTACATCTATAGGGCTTTTATTTATTTATTTATTCAGTGATCGGCCCTTAGTAAAAAAAAAAAACAAAAAAAAGAAAAGAAGGGAAAAAATAACGGATCAATATCAAATTCTTGTGCAGGTTCCACTACACGAGGTTACAGGTCTTCCTTACATCTCATCACTTGAAAGGGTAAAAGCTAGGGGTAGATGTGGGTCGGTTGTGGCCACGGAACTTCCAATCCGCCATCCGTTCGCCAAATTGGCGGATTGTAGAAAATCAATCCGCATTCGTTCGCCAATCCAACTGATGTGGATTGAGCGGATTGGCGGATGGATGTGAATCGGTTTGGTGGTTTAAAATTTTATAAATTTTTAACATAATTCAACTTGTGCAGTTCCTCAAAAATATATAGAGGTACTTACCAATTAGTCCTATTAACTAGACTTATTTACCTATAGGTCCTAACTAATAAATTTAACACTATAAAAATAAGATATTGATAAATTTATCACTATAAATTTATTCATAAAAACAAAGAGACTGATAAATTTATCACTATAAATTTATTCATAAAAATAAAAGACTGATAAATTTATCTTTATCACTTAATAAATTTATCAATAGGACTTAATGGATAATAAGTCTCAAAAGTATGATCTATTGGTAGTTTACCCAAATATATATATATATATATATATTACAGTTAATGACTTAAAAAAATATTAGAATCACTACATGCCTCATCCAAAAAAAAAAAGTTTGAAACTTTAGAATATTACAATCACTGCATGACACATCTACATATTACAATTAGAGCATGCCTCATCCATATAAAGTATTACAATCTGTGGTTCTTAAAATATAAAAATAATTCAAACCACCAAAACCATGAACAAAACAGTAATAAAGATTGTATGCCTCTATATCATTACATCTATATCTGTTTTTGAAAACAAAAATAATCAGCATATATCATATTTTTTATTTTTTATTTTTAGAGTCAAATTTAAAAATCAAAAAATATAAATAAATAATACATTTATTTTTTTCAATTCAAAAAATATATTCAAGTTGAAAACTCTTTTTCAACAAAATATATTTAACATAATATTTAAACTCTTTTTCAATTGAAAACACAAATAGAATATCTAAACAAATTAAAAGTACAAAATTTTACAAATTATTAGGGGTGCTCGCGGTTTGACGGTTCGATTGCGACCAAAAGAGCCTTAAATCCACTATCCATCCAAAACTAGGTGGGTTGGAAAAAGTCTATCTGCAACCATCCGCTCGGCATCACGCATCCTTCCAAAATGCAGCGGATCGGTTCGGTTCGGTCGGTTTGGACGGATCAGTATATTTGCTGCTCACCCCTAGTAACAGCTATAAGCACACAGCAGAGTGAGAAATATTATACCCAAAGTATAGGGAACACAAAAATAACCATGGATGGTTAGTTAAGTTAAAACATTTCCATAATTTGAATAAATAAATTATTTAAATGGCAGAAACTGAAATACAAAAATTATGTAAATAAATAACCATAACCACGGTACAGAACAGAACAGAGGTCACATGAGTAACAGTCAGAACAAAGGTTAATGGATTCATGACAAACAGAGAACCACAAAGTGGTCAAACAGTGATTATTTAAGTCCCCCAAGGCATGGGACTCCCGTGGTGGTTTTTACAGAAAATAATTGTTTACAAAATTATTGTCAAATAATTTTTAAATTTAAACAAACATATCCATGGATTTCAATATAAGTAAATGGAATTCAGAAAATAATTAACGTAATTGCAATATAAATATAAGTTATAAAACATAATTTGTATAAAATAAATTATAGTAATTCAAAACATACGTAAAATATATTATGGTGACTCAAGATATAATATAATTCACCTTAATATTGACCCTTAGCCTTTCCTTTTCACTATTACAAACCTTCTTACTTCTTAGTTTCCTATCTCCAGTACTCTTGCGTGTTTTTTTTTTTTTTGGCACAGATCTTGAGCAACTCCTCCTCATTTATTGAGAGGCAAGCCTTGCCATCACTCAACACTTGTCCATAGCCCAAATCTTCCTTAGATTTGGATTAGAAATCTTCTTAGATTTATACTTATCTTATTAACTTGCAGTAATTATACTTCGGCCCCAATTCTTTAAAATAATTATATTCCCCATCGTTTGATAAAAACACAAACTAATCTCTAATTAAATGACACTTTATCGCATACCGACAGAAAATTAATTATTTTATTTTACTATCACTCCCACTAGTATTAATATTATTATCATTATTATTATCATGATTGGTTGTGGTATTAACTAAATATTTAGGGTGTCACATTTCTCCCCTCCTAAATAAAAGTTTGTCTCCCCTCCTAAATAAAAGTTTGTCTCCAAACTTGACGTACCTTAATTTTTGAAGAGTTGTGGGTATTTGGCTCGCATTTGACTTTCCGTTTCCCACGTAGCTTCTTCGATACGATGATTTCGCCATAAGACTTTTACTAGCGGTATGGTATTGTTTCGGAGAACTTGATCACGATGATCGAAAACCTGCACTGGTTGCTCTTCATAAGAAAGGTCCTCTTCGACTTCCAAGTTCTCATAGTCGATGATATGTTCTGGATCTCGAAGGTATCGTTACAGCATCAAAATGTGGAACACATCGTGGACATTAGACAATTCAGGTGGCAATGCAAGGCGACATGCAATAGAACCAATCCTTTCTAGTATCTCGAATGGTACGATGTAAAGTGGGTTTAACTTTCCTCATTTTTCATATCGGATAACCCCTCTTGTTGGTGAGATCTTTAGGAACACATGATCTCCTATTTGAAATTGCAAGTCCCGTCTTTGTGTATTTGCATAGCTTTTCTGCCGGCTCTGAGCAGGTACGAATTCGATGTTGAATGAATTGGATTTTCTCACTTGTGATTTGCACGATCTCGGGGCCTAATAGTTTCCTGTCCCTGATTTCTGCCTGATACAGAGGTGATCAACATCTACTTCCATACAAAGCTTTGTATGGTGTCATTCCAATGTTTGCTTGGTAGCTGTTGTTATAGGTGAATTCCACTAAAGGTAGGTGCTCATCCCAGTTACCTTTGAGGTCTAACATGCATATACGTAACATGTCTTCCAAAGTCTAGATTGTTCTTTCGGATTGCCCATCAGTTTGCGAGTGATAAGAGTGTTAAACTTCAATGTAGTCCCCAAAGCCTCCTGCAATTTGTTCCAGAAGTGAGACACGAAGCGACGGTTTCGGTCAGACACGATTGAAACTAGGGTACCATGCAAATGAATAATTTCCTTGACGTATAAAGTGGCAAACTTATTAAGGGAGTACATGATTTTGATTGGCAGAAAATGCGCCGACTTTGTCAATCGGTCTACTATAACCCATATTGTATCATTCTTCGAAAATGATTGTGGTTGCCCGACCACAAAGTCCATAGTAATGTGCTCCCATTTCCATTCAGGAATAGGGAGTGGTTGCAACATTCCTGCAAGTCTCTGATGTTCTGTTTTAAAACGTTGACAATGCAGACATTTAGAGACATGGCTTGTTATGTCTCTTTTCATTCCTGTCCACCAGTAGTATTCCTTCAGATCATGGTACATCTTTATGTTGTCAGGGTGGACTGCAAATCTCGAGCTATGAGCTTCCACCAATATTTTCTTCTTGAGTTTTGGAATGCCGGGTATGCAAATTCGATTTCGAAATTTTAGTATCCCATTGCTTATAGTGAAATCAGGATCAGGCGTACTTCTTTGCTCCTTGTCCTTTTTCTTCACAAGTTTATCTTTACATTGACGAACTCTAATTTCTTTATCAAGGTAGGTTCCACAATTATGTTGGCGAGCAGTCCATTGATCTCGCTGGAAACAAGAGTACTTGTCAAACTTCTGGTTGTCTTTCGACTCAGTGCGTCTGCTACCACGTTAGCTTTGTCTGGATGGTGATGGATCTCTACATAATAGTCTTTCATAAATTCTAGCCACCACTGTTGCCTCATATTCAGTTCCTTCTGTGTAACCAAATATTTACGACTTTTATGATCAGTGTAAATCTTGCAGGTTGCACCGTAAAGATAATGGCACCAGATCTTGAGGGCGAAAATCACCGCAACCAACTCTAGATCTTGAGTTTGGTAGTTTTTCTCGTGAGTCTTTAGAGTTCGCAAAGCATAAGCAATGACTTTTCTATTTTGCATGAGAACGCAACCCAAACCATTGAATGAAGCATCACTATAAATTATGAACCCATATGTTCCTGTAGGGAGTGCTAGTATAGGAGCTGACACAAGTCGAATTTTTAATTCTTGTAAGCAATGCTCTTGTTTGTCAGTCCATACAAAGGGTGTGTTCTTCTAAGTTAGCTGGGTTAAAGATGATGCTATCTTTGAAAAATCTTGCACGAAACGTCGATAATAACCAACTAGACCCAAGAAACTTCGAATTCCTGACACATTAGTAGGTCGTGACCAGTCTACGATTGCTACAACTTTTTGGGGGTCAACCGAGATGCCATCTTTGTTAATGACGTGACAGAGAAAGTATACACTAGTGATCCAGAATTCACATTTCTTCAACTTGGCATAAAGTTTGTGATCACGTAGTGTTTGTAGAACCGTTTGCAAGTGTTGCTCATGGTCTTCTGGTGACTTGGAGTGTATGAGAATGTCGCCAATGAAGACCATGACGAACCCGTCAAGATAGGGTTTGAACACTCGGTTCATGAGATCCATAAAGGCCGTTGGAGCATTTGTGATGCCAAATGGCATGACGAGAAACTCGTAGTGCCTGTAACGGGTTCTAAAGGTAGTCTTTTCGATGCTTTTCGTTTTGACTTTTAGTTGATGATAGCTAGAATGCAAGTAGATTTTGGAGAATACCTTAGCGCCTGAAATTGATCAAACAAGTCATCGATTCATGGCAAAGGGTACCGATTCTTGATGGTGACCTTGTTCAGCTCCCGGTAATCGATGCATAACCTCATCGTGCCATCCTTATGAATAGTACTGGAGCTCCCCAGAGTGAGGTACTAAGTCGAATCAAACCTTTGTCCAGGAGTTCTTAGAGTTAAGTCTTCAGTTCTTTTAATTCCGTCATTGACATACGGTAAGGGGCTTTTGATACTGGTTGGGTACCAGGTTGAGTTTCAATGGTGAATTTGATTTCCCGGTCAACCTTGGTACCATGTAGATCTTCAGGAAAGACATCTGAGAATTCTCGAACCACAGGGATTGCATCAACGGTGGGGACCTCTTTTTGTGTATCAATCATATAACAAATATAACTACAATAACTCTTTCTTAGAAGTCGTTGGGCTGTCATGAAGGATATAATATAGGGAGGGTTGGAAACTCCAGTCTCATCAAAAACAAGTTCGAGTTGGTTTGGTAACTTGAGGGAGACCTTTTTGGTTTTACAATCAATAGAGGTGTGGTTGGCAGCCAGCCAATCCATCCCTAAGATCACATCAAAGTCCCAATGCGGAGGGGAATCAAGTCTACATATAAAGTTTTGCCTTTTAAGGATATAGTACATGTTCTGTACACATCAGTACTACAGGCAGAATTACCAGAAAGAAAAGACACAGACAATATATATCCTAAGGGTTTGGGTGTTGATGCCAACGTAGCAGCAAAGTGTGGTACAACAAAAGAATGAGTTGACCTAGAGTCAATGAGGACATGAGCTAAATGACCATAGACAGAAAGTATACTTGACACAACGTTTTCGGTAACTTCTGGTTTTCTAGGTACTAGGGCAAAAGCCCTTCCTTGGCATTTTTGGTCCTTCCTTTCTCCTTCAGGTCCTACGGGTTTTCTGACTGGGCCAGAGAGGCTGGCTATAGAATTGATCATCTTTGGACAATCCTTCAACAAGTGACCAACTTGACCGCATTTAAAGCATGCTCCCGTGTCTCGATGGCATCATCCCTAATGAGCCATTCCACAAGTAGGATAAGTTGGAATAATGTCACCTCGGGATTAGTAGGACCTTGATTGCCTGAACTAGTTGTACTTGTATTTACCCTATTGGGAGGCGCAACACCGGATCTTCTGTTATCTCTTTCCTAAAATCGCTTCTTTTGGCTTGGTTCCCCGGAACACGAGACTTTAATCCCTTTTTCTGTAATGTACGCTCGGTCTAACACTTCCGTATAGGTTGGCAGTTTCAAAACCTTAAAACTATCTTTGATTTCAGCATCCAATCCTGCTTCGAACTTTCTTACTTTTCGAGCTTTGGTGGGAATGACATATGTTGCAAACCGAGCTAGTTGTGTGAACTTGCTCTCGTATTTGTCCATTGTCACGGTTCCTTGTTTTAGATGTATAAATTCCAGCGTCTTTTGTTCCCGCAATGAATCTGGGAAGTATTTTGCATAAAATACTTCCAAAAATCTTGCCCAAGTCACAATTTCTTATTTCTCTAGGGTGAGAAGTTACTATTCCTGCGCATTATCTTTGAAAGTGAAAGTGACAAAAGTTACCTTCTGTCTTTCGGTATAGGGTAAAGCGCGAAAAATCTTTTCCATGACTTTAACCTAAGCGTCCGCTGCCATTGGGTCTAGACTGCTGGTAAATGTGGTGGGTTTCAGATCCTTGAACTGTTTTATGGTAATTGACTTTTCTCGCCGTTCTGGCATTCCATTGTTGATGTTGGTTTGCAAGACTTGCAAAAAGTTAGTAACTGCTTTTTCCATGATTCTTTCTATTCATTCAGTGCCACTAACTGATGATTCGCTTTCATTACCATTATTGGCTATTCTACAAAGTAATAAATGAGACATTATATCCATAACGCAATATATATAAAATACCCACTTTGCTATTTTTACAATTAATATTACATCTCTGTCCAAAAGCTAAAAATTTCATTAGTGTCTCCTCTTTTTAGTATAATAAAAACAATAAAAAGGATTAGAACTCATCATGGTTAGCATACAAAAGAATTTTCTTCTCCAAGATCTAGAGTGATGGGACAAACAACCACAGAAAATAGTATTGCGGAGTGGTGGGTCAAACAACCACGAAAAATAGTATTGCATAAAAAGCTCAAATTTCCATCATAACTGTACCACATCAAAACAAACCCATACAGCATGGACGGTGTAAATGGGAATGGACTGCATGTAGCCCCAAAATGCTCGATCGACTAT
This sequence comes from Camellia granthamiana, assembly GCA_036172215.1. Taxonomy (NCBI): domain Eukaryota; kingdom Viridiplantae; phylum Streptophyta; class Magnoliopsida; order Ericales; family Theaceae; genus Camellia; species Camellia granthamiana. The sequence continues at coordinate 10,571 of JAXFYN010001057.1, forward strand.
CCATCACGGTTTCTTAATGTATGATAGGTCATTATTAAAACCAACAATTTGAATATTAATCATTTTCAATGGGTTAGAGATAGTGGTAAAAATGTAGTCCTCGGGGTACACATTTCCCCTTCTTGACACAAAATTTGGGGGCAAAGGGGCCAACGATGTAGTGCGGGCGATCATATCCTAGGGCAAGGCCGAGGACACGGGTGGGTTTGAGAAATCGTCTGCGCGTGTAGGTACGACTCTGCCTCCATAGTAAGTATGGGACATCAGTAGGATCGGTCTGTATATATTGGCCGACCCATCAATTGGGCAAGGCCTAGGTGTAGTCTCTTAACTATATCCTCTGAGTCTCCCCATCTTTCCAGTGAGGCAGGAGCAGGGTGCTCTGCTAAAATATCCTCCAAATTGATAGCCCCAAGCTCCTCCCAAAATGCCTCATCAAGATTAATCTCGGACATTCTTACATCACCAGAATAAACATGAGATTTTACAGAAAAGGACTAACGTCGCCGGTAAATATTTATTTTTTAGTTTATTTTATTTAATATGTCTAACCGTTGTTCTGATACCACCTTTATCACGACTCAACCCCAGGGGCTTAGGGTTGGAATCGCAACTTATTAATTAATTCTAATCTTAATAAATTAAATGGCACAAGCGGAGGCAAAATAGAAGTAAAAAAATAATTAAACTGAAAATTTACTTCATTCGACTATTTTGATAAAAGAAAGTACAGCTATAGGGCTTTTATTTATTTTTTTATTCAGTGACCGACCCTTAGTAAAAAAAAAAACAAAAGAAAGAAAAGAAAGGGAAAAAATAACGGATCAACATCAAATTCTTGTGCGGATTCCATTACACGAGGTTACGGGTCTTCCTTACATCTCATCACCTGAAAGGGTAATAGCTATAAGTACACAGTAGAGTGAGAAATATTATGCCAAAAGTATAAGGAATACAAAAATAACCATGGATAGTTAGTTAAGCTAAAACATTTACACAATTTGAATAAATAAATTATTTAAGTGACAGAAACTGAAATATAAAAAATAAGTAAATAAATAATCATAACTACGGTATAGAACAGAACAGAACAGAACAGAAGCCACATGAGTGACAATCAGAACAGAGGTCAATGGATCCATGACAAATAGAGGACCACAAAGTGGTCAAACAGAGGCCAATGGTTATTTAAGTCCTCCAAGGCATGGGACTCCCGTGGTGGTTCTTATAGAAAATAATTATTTACAAAATCATTGTCAAATAATTTTTAAAATTTAAATAAACACATCCATGGGTTTTAACATAAGCAAATGGAATTCATAAAATAATTAATGTAATTGCAATATAAATATAAGTTATAAAACATAATTTGTATAAAATAAATTATGATAATTCAAAATATATGTAAAATATATTATGATGACTCAAAATATAATATAACTCACATTAATATTGACCCTTAGCCTTAACTTTTCACTATCACAAATAGTCTTACTTTTTAGTTTTCTATCTCTAGTACTTTTTCGTAATTTTATTTTATTTTATTATTTTATTTATTTATTTGTTTATTTATTGTACGGATCTTGAGCAATTCCGGGCAAGCCTTGCCATTACCCAACACACGTGTCCACAACCCAAATCTTCCTTAGGTTTGGATTAGAAATCTTCTTAGATTTATACTTATTTTATTAACTTGCGGTAATTATACTTTGTTCCCAATTTTTTAAAATAATTATATTTGCCCTTGTTTGATAAAAACACAGACTAATTCGTAATTAAATGACACTTTATCGCATACCGATAAAAAATTAATTATTTTATTTTACTATCACTCCCACTAGTATTAATATTATTATCATTATTATTATTATGATTGGTTGTGGCATTAATTAAATATTTAGGGTGTCACAAATATGACTAATTGGTCTATAAAAAAATCTTTAGGACTAAACGAATTATCATTTCTCACGATAAGTTTTATAGGTAAATTTTTTAAAAGTTGATCACATAATGGGGGCGTTTGGTAACTTAGATTTAGGCTATTTTTTTACTAAAATCTACAAAAAGACAAAATACACTAAAATAACTAATAAGATAAAATGTCACATTAAATCCATAATCATTTCACTTTTTCTTTCAAAAATATCACATCCAACTACAAAAAAATCTAACCATATTTCCAAATACAAAAATTTTAGCCTACTAAAATAGACAAAACTAAAATAACTTACTAAAATAATCAACTTCCTTTGACAAAAAAATAAAAAATAAAAATAATCAACTTCCTAAACACCCACAATAAGAATTAATTTTCTTATCAAATCCATCATTTTTTAGCATTATGTGATGATTTTTTGTGTAAGTAGTTCTATTTCAGGTCAAATCATTTTGTTTGTTAATAAATTGTATAATTTATTTTTTTGGGTGTGAAAATATTATAGATAATTTTATTTCTTATCTTATTTTGACATTGCAAATCCAACTGATTAAATCTTATATTTATTTATTACTGGGACTCCTATTATCTTATAAGAAAATAGATTATGTATAGCATTAGAATTTTTACTTCAACAATACTAGAAAGTCAAAAACAAAAGTACAATGCATTTATGAGCCATAAGCATTTTAAGTATGACTCATATCCTGCTAACTTTAAATTTACATTATCTCAAAAAAAGTACTTAAAGTGAAGTCTGGCAACATCCTATGACCTTGTTTGAGAAAGGGATAAAATAGTCAAAAAGTCACTTCAATATGTAACATCACTCTATATATTTTTTTTGCATATCTTTTTATAAAAATAAAAAAATCAACTAAAATAATCAATTCTTAAACAGGCTTATGGTAGTAAAAAAAGTCAATAAAAACATTAAAAAACCAAAGAACTATATATAAAAAGTCAATGATTTTATTTCCTCTCCACTTTTCACAAGTTTTTCATAAAAAATCAAAACATCATCCAAAATATAATAATTTTTTTCATCTCATATTTTATTTAAAAATTCAAAAAGTTACTAAAATAAATTATTCCCAAACCAACCCTCAATGTGACTTACATTATGGCACCCTTAAAAATTTTAGGGGTTTTTTTTTTAAGGTCACTCGTATTAAGATTTTATAGCATAAAGGACATCTAATATTTTCATAATGTCTAAGGTCCCTCAAGTTGATCCAGAGAAAATTGGTCCAGAGAAAATTTACGTCACAGAGAAAATTGGTCTACAGAAATTCTGGGAAGAATTACTCTGGACTTTCCAGAGAAATTTTGAAAATTTCTTCAGACAACGTAGCAACCCTTTCTTCAAGTAACCTTTGCTCTTGCTAGAAATCTAGAGAAAGTTGGAAAATAAGAGGTTTCCAGAGAAAGTTGGAAAACAAGAAGTTGCACTCGTTGGGGGAAGAGACGGTGGAGGAGTTGTTGATGGAGGACAGAAAGTGCATACAACATCGAGCTGATTACCAAAAAACAAAAAAAAAAGCAATAACATCAGTGGGATTTGAAGACTAAGAAGCACAACCATTGAAGGAACGAAATTAAACATACACACATGGGTACAGGTATATGTGAGTGTGAAATCTATGAAAATATACATAATATATATAAAATCATTGCGTGTGTATATATAATTTGCAGGAAACTAATCAAGCACTCATTATGCATTGTAAAATTGGAAAAAAAGAAAAAAAAAAAAAAAAAGGGAATGGGTAACATGAATAAGAAGGATAAGATGGCTAAAGAAATGGGTCGGCCAATAACTTCCCAGATTATTCAAACCTCTCAGAGAATTTCACAGAGAAAATGCCAAATTTCTCTGGACAACATTGAGGACTAGTTCAATCCTAACCAAATAATTTCTCTGGATCAACCCAGAGAAATTTCAGTTCAAACCATAGAATTTCTTTTGGACCAATCCAGAGAAAAATCAGTTTAAACCAGAGAATTTCTCTGGACCAACCCAGAGAAATTTCCAGAGAAATTTCAATTCAAACTAGAAAATTTCTCTTGATCAATCCAGAGAAATTTCAGTTCAAAGCAGAGAGAGAAGATCATTTCATTGAGTGAATAAGCAACAATAGCAACCACCCACCATGATTCACGAACTCTTGCAACTCAGAGAAGCTTCTCGCCAATCCAAAAACTAGGACATAAAAGAAATATAACACACAAGATATTTTACTCTCTCAATGCAATTTAACAGGTGTTCTGGTTTGTATTAAAGGCATATTGGTCGAGCAACACATGTAAATTCATGAATTGTATCTCTCGTAAGAACCAGAGATTATATTACAACCCTTCATTCCCCTTGATCCGAGCAGACTTCTTATCTTTCTTTCTTCTGGGAGCACCGACAGCACCAAGGTCTACCAACGGGCCAGACCAAGTTTGGATAGATGGTTTTGAATACAAGAAATTCATGGAACTGAATGGGACATCAGGAGGGTCAAATGCTGGATCTATGTGATGTGGACATCTTGTGCGATTTCGCACTCCCATCGGCGACCAAAGGGCGAACTCGAGCGTGAGTGAACCATCGGCAGAACCATGTGTCCGGTGGAGGTCCGATTTGGTGATGATCTTCCTCTCGGAGCGTTGACGAATTCAAAGGGGTCCGGAAGGAGCTGGAAGAAGCGACTAAGACTCCTTGAACGGTGGTGAGGTTTGGTGGAGGAACCGGATTCGGCGGCAGCATTTGATGGAGAACTGATCGGCGTTCTCTTCGTGGTTGATTTGAAGGCCGAAGGGAGAGATTAGCGTTTGAAATTGTCCATTAGAGAGAGAGAGAGAGATATAGTGGTGGGATTGGAATAACAAAGGCAAATAAGAGAAACAAAGAGTCAAATTTTTTTGATATATGTTTAGGGACCTTAGACATCAAAAAATAATTTTGTAGATCTCTTCCATTACGAAAAGTGGGAGAGGGACCCTAGACTAATTTTTTCAAAATTTTAAAAGCATAAATTACAAATGCACCCCTGAGACATTTAAAATACAGATTGTCTCCTATAATTTGAAAAATTACAAATACTCATTTGTAAGAATTTTTTATTTAACATACTTGACTAGAAAAATGAAAATTTTAATTGCTATTCTATATAAGAATAAAATTTCCTAAATTTTTAATTGAAATATATCTCTAATATCATTAAAACTGTTAATTGAATTGATGATTTATTGATAAAATGGGCCATTTGTTATAAATTAGAAACTTTAGAGGGCGAGATGTAATTTCTAAAACCATAGAGGGCAATTCTTATTTTAAGCAAATCTCATGGGTGTATTTGGAATATATCCATTTTAAAAACTATGTACATTATGCTAGTAATTAGGAAGATAATTTCAAATGAATGTACTTTGCACCCTTTAATAGTTTAGTTTGCACCCTCAAAATTATAAAAAATTTCAATCCCAATTTATTCATATTACAAATATTGATCTATTCTATTTGTTATATGTCACGCCCCAAAATTTGGACAATTAAATATTAAGGACTAAACCCCAATCAATATTACATCATTCAAATCCTAGGAGTGAAACAAAAAAACTAAACGTTCTCATCTCCAAAAGGTTTAAGTAAATTTCTATCCTCAAAAGACCATAAATAAAAAAAATAAAAAATAAAAAAAGCGCCAACCAAACTATCTATCATAAATTCATTACTAACTAATACCTCAAACATTAAAGTAACAATACATAGTCAAAATAACTTAAATAATGTACGGTTACAAACCATGCCAAATTATCCCAATACTAAAATTATAAAAAAAGAATAATAAATACATAAACTAATATCAACTCTAAGCTCAAGAAAACAAAAGAAATTCAAGAGACATGTCCAACAAATATAGTTATTCCACGTTATCACCGTAGCCCTAACTAATCCTGCAAAGGAAGCTCGGCTGCGTTCAAATAGAACGCACCCGAGTTGTTAAGAGACAAAACGGGTCAGTATACAGGTATACTGATATAAGTACAAGATTTAACACCCACGTATCCACCGAACACAAACAAAAATACATTTAACTCTTGTTATGGGATAAGACAAGTAGTTCCATCCGCACCAAGACGAATGGGTAGTTTCCCGAGATACGGTGGTATTTAGTTTCTTGCCCGTACACAATGAAATATAAATTGAGTATAAAATAAACAAAATAGAAATAAAAATATAGTGGATCAGCCCTATATGAAAAGTTAATAAGACCCATCATCCTGCAAAAAAAAAAAAAAGTTAGTATAATTTAATCATAAGTAGCTTGCTGAAGAAGTATAAAAATGTACCGTTTCATGCGAAAATAATTCGAATTGACCAAAACTCAAAGAACAAAAGTTGTACAGAATCAAATTTTTTAAAAGACAGCGCCAACGAATTTAATAGAAACTGAACAAGTTGAGAGAAAAACTTGATAAAAGAACCTAAACGAAATTCAATCGAAAAATATGAAACTAAAAACGAAAATAAACTACCCTAAGATGATTTTTTTTGGAAAAATTCAAAACACAAAAAGTGCTCAGAATAATATTTTACTTCATTTTTAGCGAAACCAATAAAAATGAGCTCATTCCGTAGATTAAAATGGCCTCTAAAATCTGTATTACTAAAATGAATGAAAACTACAATAACCAAGATCATCCGATTATTAGTTCTAATCGATCTTTTTAATAAAAACTTAAAACACAAAAGTTTTCTAGAATCACGTATATATGTCTCTGCTCAAATTTTATAATTTATCAAGATCGTTTACTATTTTTCATGATGTATAAATAATCACAATTCACACTATAACAATAAACTCATAATTAAATTCTTTGTACCTTAACTCCACTACTTCGGCCTCTACTTCTGGCCTACATATATATCCTATGTGCTTCCCGTATACCTAACACTGCTCCGAAACTAGACTTACACGGGGATATCATTCCGAGTTTGACCCACACTCCCCGGATGGTTAGCATACACGTGCTCGCGTAAATCAAAGCACTCGTCTACTCATGAGAACGAGGCAACAATATACATATATAAAACATCTCACTCATGAGAATAACATAACAATACCAAACCTAAAACATTCAAATAAATCTCATAATTCTCACTTTTTTTTATACACTCTTTCTCACTATCACTCAAATAAAACAACAATCCATGGAGTCATGGTAGAGTATAAGGAATTTATCTATGGGTTCCTAATTAATTTTAATTTTATATAACTATGAGTGTGATTATAACCATAAAATAAATCCATATAAAAACCCTAAGCCTTGCATACACAACTAATTAAAATAATTAAAAATAATCAATCATCTAAAAATTCTAAACCTTACATACACAACTAAACAAAATAATTAAAATCAATCAATCATCTAAAAGCCCTAAACCTTACATACACAACTAATCAAAATAATTAAAATCGATTGATCGATCAATTATCTACATGCAAATATAAAATCAATTCAATATCAAATAAATAAAAATAAATAAATGAAAACAACGAATTAAATATAAATCAAAAGAAGTAGATTTTATACTCACAATATTTTTTTAAAGATCAAAAAATTATTTAAAGAATTAATGAAACCACCAAAACAAACCCTAATCCGTTTTCTTTTCTTTCTTTTCCTTTTTTTTTTTTTTGCCTTTCTTCCCTGTTTCTCCTTCTCTCTGGAACTAATCTCCTTTTCTTTTCTTTTCTTTTTTTATTACTCTCTCTCTCTCTCTCCCTATGGAGTGTTTTGAAAAGTTGATAAAAAGTTGACTTTTAACTTTTTATAATGCTTTTTAACTTTTTTGGAAGTGATTTGAGAAATTAGTAAAAAATTAACTTTTTTGATTTTGGATTTAATATTTTTAAAAAATGTCACATCAGTCTAAAATGATCAAAATATCCTTACTTTTTAATTAAAAATATTTTTTTAAATTAATTAATTATAATATCCCGTAATTTGATAAATTTTTAAGTGGTTTTTTTTTGTTCTCTTCCCAAATGGGCATATCAGCGTTTTGGGAAGGTTGGCGTTTTGGATAAGGTACTGAAAAAACCGCTGGCTTGCTGTCCCTGTCACACAATTCGTCAGCTCTGCCTTTTTCTTTCTTTTTTTATTACTCTCTCTCTCTCTCTCTCTCTCGGTCTCTCTCAATTGGGCTGCTCCCTTTTTCCTTCTTTTGATTACCTAATCTTAACTCTCGCCTATTTGACTATTATATAACATTATATAAATACACAAAAATATAACATATATAAATATGAGCATAAAATCAATATATATATATAACACCTTTTATGTATATAAAAAAACAGTTTTGATACAGACCCCCTCCCCCACTCACCCCCTCCACCCCCCACACACACGTGGGGGTTGGTGAGTGGGGAGAGAAAAAAAAAAAAAAAAAAAAAAAAATTTCAGCCAATAAGAGGCAAGAGGGGGTCGTGGGGGTGCCTGCAAAAGGGGGCACAAGTCTTTTTTCATAAAAAAATATATATCAATATATATAAATATTCAAATTAATTATATATAATTAAATAGTATATTAAATTAATTAAATATCACATTAAATTCTTATTTAATCACACAATTAATAAAATTAAAAATAAAATAAAGTAATAATAATAAATATGACTTATGAAAAATTAGTGCCACTACATTATATTTTTGTATTGATTAGAGTTACTTATACTCTTTAATTTATTTTTCTATTTTTTTTTTATGTTCATATGTCATTTATGTTTTTTTCCCTTCTATAAATCACATTTTAATTTGCTTATACACCTTATTTTGCATTCATTCCCATTTGTTCATTCTCCAAAAATAAGAATATTATCTGGAAATGAAAATATTATTTACATTCAACATGTCATCCTTAAAAATGAGTTCATAAAATTTAATATCACTTATTGAAATGAATTATCATTTTACTTATAAAAATATATATTTTCAACTATGAAATATTATGTAACTAGGATGTCAGATGATTTTATAACAAATTTTTTTTTTTTTGAGGAAGATTTTACTTGAGGTTTTAATATCGCGTCTATCATAGATATTTTTATATATACTACAAAAGTGGTGATTGGATCCGGCCGATAATCGCATTACGTTTGTATGGAAAGTAAAAAGCAATGGGTTGTATGGGAGGAAAAAGCAATTGGTCGTATGGGAGGAAAAAGCAATTGGTCATTGACTCATGGAGCACTACAGTGAATTGCCGTGTTTCCACAAGAAAGAACCCTTTGGGAGCCAAGGTTCTTAACTGACTCCCATGTCTATACATAACCCAACGCACTCTCCACAAACTAGAAGAGCCATCAAACTTAAAAATTAATCAAAATGCCTTCTTCTTCTTCAGTATCAACCATCTCCGAATGCATTGTCTTCCCACAACACAAATCCGCAATCAAGTCTCTAAGACTCTCTGTCTTTGATCTCCCAATGCTCTCATGCGAATACATGCAAATGGGTGTCTTACTCTCTCAACCACCACTCCCCATCTCCTCCCTTATCTCTCGCCTTCAACGTTCTCTCTCCACCACTCTCTCCCACTTCCCTGCCCTCGCCGGCCGCCTCTCCACCCACCCTTCTGGCCACCTCCACATCCTCTGCAATGACTCTGGCATCGAATTTGTTCACGCCGAAGCCAAACACCTCTTCATCGACGACATTTTAATCCCTGTTCATGTTCCCAATTGCTTCAAAGAGTTCTTCGCCTTGGACAACACTCTTAGCTACGCCGCCCGCCACAAGCCCTTGGCCGCTGTGCAGGTTAGAAATGGTTTTGATTTTGAAAAATTTGATCCAAGTTTTTGGCTAACTTTGATCCAAGTTTTTGGCTAAAAAATGGCCGAATGCATTCCCAGTTTTTTTTTGGCTAACTTTGATCCAAAATTTAGTGGAGTCTGGCAGTACATGGATACCTATACGCGTAGATGAACACTAAATTTTAATTTACTAAAAAAAATTAAATTCAACTGCAAATGGACTTGTAGTAAAGAAATATGAACCGTATTTCTATTGCCACATTCATGGTGATGGTGCTTTTTTAGAATAGAATTGTCAGGCCTCTATAACTATAATTCTCCCTTCAAGTCCTCATTGAGGAATACTAGGTTCCTGATGGCAAGATACACATGCACCCCTTGGACATACATTGAGGGAAGGCAATAGAGTTGCTGATATGTTGACCAGCTTAGGAGTGGCACAAAGTGAGCATGTAGTTATGCTTGAAGATCCTTCTGAAGCTTTCAGAGCTTTGGTTGTGGAGGCCATGATTGGAGTTAGTTCTGTGAGGGTTTAGCCCTTGTTGTTCTTCTTCTGTTTTTGTTTCTTGACTTCATCTGTATCCAAAAAAAAAAAAAAGAAAAAGAATAGAGTTGCATTTTGAGTTTGTAAGTTTTGAAATTATGATTTGAGTGTGAAAAATTTATTTAGTTATGAGTTTTAAAAAGAGTTTGAATTGAGTAATGTGATATATATTGAAAAGTTAGTATTTTGAAAAGTATTTTAAAAAATAGGTGTGGAATTAATTTTCTAAAGTTATAACCAAACAATACACTCCAACTATGGTGTAGAATTAAATTTCAAAAGCACCACCAAACAGAGCCTATATTTTCGAATGCTCAAAAATAAATAAATAAATTTTGATTGGATAAGTTTAGAATTAATTTTATTGGATATTGGTAACTAAGTTTAGAATTAATTTTATTTGATGTGAGAATTTAATTGGGTTTATTTAGATTTTGTTGTGCACAGAAACTGTTTTCCAAATCAGTCTGGTTTTTCTTCTTTCTGTCAATCTTCATATACTGTTTTCCAACACAGGTGACGGAGCTCGGCGACGGTATCTTCGTCGGATGCACCGTCAATCACGCCGTCACGGACGGCACGTCGTTCTGGAACTTCTTCAACACCTTTGCCGAGATCTGCAGAGGAGCCATGAACATCTCCAAGTTGCCGGACTTTCGCCGGAACACCGTCTTCGATTCGCGGGCTGTTCTCCGGTTCCCGGAGGGCGGACCGTCGGCGAATTTTTCCGGCGACAAGCCATTGAGTGAACGAATCTTCCATTTCAGCAGAGAATCGATCCTGAGGATTAAACTGAAAGCCAATAAAAGACTAATGGAACCCACCGAAATCCACACCGAAATTGTTGGGAAACAGTGTAACGACAATTGGACGGTCACTAACGGCGTGATTAACGGAAATCGGACGCCTGAGATTTCATCGTTCCAGTCGCTTTGCGCTCAGCTGTGGCGCGCGGTGACGCGCGCTAGGAAACTCGACGGAGACAAAACGACGACGTTTCGAATGGCGATTAACTGTCGCCATCGGCTGGAGCCGCGGCTCCACCCGTTGTATTTCGGAAACGCGATACAGAGCATCCGGACCGTTGCTTTAGTTGGTGACCTCTTGTCTCGGGATTTGATCTGGAGCGGGTATCTGCTGCAGCAGAATGTTGTTGAGCACGACAGTGCAAAGGTGCGCAGGGGGGTGAAGGTTTGGGAGAGGAACCCTACGTTACTTCGGCTAGGGAACTCCGACGGTGCATCAATCACGATGGATAGCTCTCCAAGATTTCCGATGTACGACAATGATTTCGGGTGGGGCCCACCCATGGCGGTGAGGAGTGGTAGGGCCAACAAATTCGACGGCAAGATCTCGGCCTTTCCGGGACGAGTGGGCGGCGGAAGCGTTGATCTCGAGGTGGTTTTGTCGCCGGAGACTATGGCTGGTTTGGAGATTGATATGGAGTTCATGCAATATGTATCTTGAAGTGGGGATGGTGACGTGGCAAGATCAGACGGTTGTTGTGGTGACGTGTAATCAGGTGGGGATCTGTCAAACTTGATTGAGTCAATGGACGGTTGGTTTTAAGGTGTCGTTTGGCAAACTTGGTTTTTTGATTTTTTTAGTCTGAGACTTTTTTGTCGCCGGAGACTATGGCTGGTTTGGAGATTGATATGGAGTTCATGCAATATGTATCTTGAAGTGGGGATGGTGACGTGGCAAGATCAGACGGTTGTTGTGGTGACGTGTAATCAGGTGGGGATCTGTCAAACTTGATTGAGTCAATGGACGGTTGGTTTTAAGGTGTCGTTTGGCAAACTTGGTTTTTTGATTTTTTTAGTCTGAGACTTTTTTATTTGTTTGGTTTTTCTTGTTTGGCTTTTTTACATTAGAATGATAAAATTGCCCTTTACTTGGAAATGATGTTTTTTTTACATTTTGTTTATATATGGGTCAATTTGATAATTTTACATTAAAAGTCAAGTGTTTTGTCATTTTATGATTTTGTGACTTTGTGACTTTTTCTTATCTGTGCTTATTTAGCTCCAATATGTTTACCAAACCAAGGCTAAGAATCAAACTTCATTGTTTTTGTCCTCTTTGCCATTCTAATGCTTAGGTCTCGTTTGGAAACAAGTTATTTTAGTAACTTTTTGACTTTTTACGAAAAGATGTGCAGAAAAGTAGAAAGGTGATGTGACAACTTTTAGTTGATTTTTTGGCTAAAATAGTCACTCCCCAAACGAGGCCTAAGGCCAAGTTTAGCAACTCAAAAATAATCTATCTTTTTATCTTTTTTTCATCACATCATCTCTTTACTTTTTGAGTGGTGATTCATCCCACTAATTTTTGGACCACTAATAACTCTAATGAGCTGAAAAAAAAAAAAAAAAAACTCAAGCTAAAACATCACATCACTTTGGTGGGGGCCACTGTGCCACATCATTAGTGATGCTCTAGAGCTCCCAATTTAGTGCTCTAAAACATTATTCTTACTTTTTTACACATTTTTTTGTAAAAAAGATAAAAAAATATACTTATTTAGGTCATCCCAAATAAAATTACTAAAAATACAAATATTAAACATAAAATGAACACAAATCTCTCACAAACAATAAGCTTTATATGATGTGAGATTGATGTCATATGTATTTTATTTAACGTTAGGTACTTGTATTCTTAAATTTATTATTATAATTTTATGTTTATTTTCAACTTAGATTGCATTTTCCACGTAACTAAAAATGAAGAAAGTTCCAGCCAAAAATCAATATCCACCTAGCTCAAAAAGAAGGAAAAATGAAAAAATCTTCTTAAGATTGCAATTCTTACTACTCTTACCAAATTAAGGTTATGTTTGGGTTTGAAATGTGGACATGAGGCAAAATTTGACTTACTAATTTTAAGGTTGTAGAGCTATAGTCAATGTTTATTTGTCGATGAGATTATAAATATGTTAAGATTAAGTGATGTTATTAATTAATAAATACAAGATAAAATATATTTATTTGTGTATTGGTAATAGTATGATGGTATTAATAATTTAAAATTAAATTTATTAATTTATGTAAAAATGTCCTTATCACTTGCAAAATAACTCTATTAGTTACTGTTGACTTTTTGGCTTTCGAAAGTTATTACAGTAATTTTGAGCGTGCCAGTAAGGATTAATCAGTCCTTATAGAAATTTAATTACCAACCAATTGTCAGACGATTGTGTTTTAGTTCTTTCAGCCTCAATGAAGAGGACTTTTACTGGTGGCTTTGCTTAGGAGAATTAAACTGACAATGATTAAATGAAGAACAATTGCAGTATTTCATTAAGTAAAACGAAAGACTTACAATTATCCAATTCAGCCTCGTAGAGGTTTACAGCAATAATCTACTTGAAACTATTCCTATGAACGAAATGCAGTACAGGAATCTAAAGTACAGAAATAAAAAGGACAAGAAATGTGAAAATTGAAAGGAAAAATAAAGAAGATAGACTGGTTTTTGGATCTGAGGTCGTTTCCTTATTCTGAAGCCTTCTCTGCTATTTATACTGTCTTGTGGTAACCGTCGAAATGAGCTTCTAACCATCGAATTACTCTTCCATGATTGTTGATCATGTTTCCTCATAGTTAGCTCCACTACGTCATGTCTGCAGTTAGGCTTCCATCTTAATTTTGAATTCAAATGTACGAATAACCGTTAGAACCACGTCATCTTATATTTCTTTGCTAATCCAGTGTTATGCAGATCCATTATAACCAACACTGACTGCCATGTGTGTGATCACGATTGAAGACTTAAATAGTCTTCCCGTATTGCCCTTATTTTGCCACGCGTCGAACTGTAATTGGCCCGTACAAAATATATAGCCAACATTATCCCCCGCACTAATATAACCAATACTTGGTGATATTAGTAGATCAAGGTATTTTTCCATGTCTTAGAACGTGCATGGGTTTCACATTTTTAGAAACACAACCGTTATTCATTGATGAACATTTGCATTAACTTCTCTTCGATCCCTTAAACATGCTTACTATCTTAGTATTCGAAAAGACCAATTCAGTTCTCATGGCTAAACAGACCTTTTCTTATCTCGATCAAGCATATGAAGAGTTGTTTGATAATACCGTTCGTCCTCGAAAGAATCTTCATGCATTGATTAGCTACCTTTATCCACCTTCCTATATTCAAGTCATGGAAGCTTTTGCAAATTATCAATCTTTGGATTACGAACATACTGTCCTCAATCCTTTGATTCAGAAATTTGCAAATATGGACATTGGAAGCTCTTACTCTAACCCAAAGCCTTCTGGATGGGATGAAGCTACAACTTCTTCCTCTTCTGGGGCTTCTGGTTGGGGAAGCTGGCCAGAATTAAGAGAGCGAGTCAACCATCATTTTGTCGAGTTCATTAACCCTCTAGAATTCCCTTCCGATGCTCGGAGTTCGGTGGTTTATCCCTACGTGCCCATCGACCACCGACGTTGTTTGAATGACAACCTACTCGTAGCGTGGTACACATCTTCCACGCCTACGAAAATAGTACATGCCACTCCTCGCCCGGAAGAGGCACAAGGGTATAACCCTTCATTCTTAGCTCAGAAGGCTAAACTTTGCTCTTTTGACTGGCTTGACATCGTCAATAGACCCCGATTTCCCCCTAATTTCGAGATGGAAACTCCTGCACCTCCTCTTCCACAAGACCCTCACTAGATGGAGGAATTGAGGCATACTCTCTCTGAGGACCAGTTTCTCCCTTCCTATCACCCTCCATATTCTCCTACTGAGGATCAGCGAAAGCAAGCCCAACTTCTGCTTGTGGCCTTTTCCCATTTGCCCTTCAATGTTCTTAAGGACGATGTTCGTCTCAAGAACTTTCGATTGCTTGTGACATTATGACCCGGGGTCATATTCTCAACCCTATCGCCCAAGCAGAACTTCAAATGTTCTTGGACCAACTCTCACTACTCTTTCATCGGTATCACAATTCTGTCGCCACTACTCAGTCCTTGGACCAAATCTCAGCCAATCGAGTTCATACCCGATATGAAGCAGAGAACCTCATTGATGAATACGATGATTTCAAGAATAAAGATTCTACATACTAGGATGACCTGCTAAGTCGGTTATGTCCTGCCGTCAGGTCCACCATTTGGTCTATCCGTGGTAAGGGAAAACTATCATTTGGACATGCCTTGTTGACTGTTTTGTAGTCTACGCAAACACGCCATTTTCCGTTCTTCTTTGGCACTACAACAGTATTGGAGATCCATCTGGGCTAGTGCACTTCTCTGATGGCTCATACCTCTAGTAAGTTTCCCACTTCCTCCGCCACAATCTCTGCATGGTGGAGTGCCGATCTGCGAGTGTGCTGTATAATTGGTCTGGCAGTTTGGTGGACATTAAGTTAGTGGCAGATGAACTTAGGGTCAATGCCAGACATGTTGTATGGTGTCCAGGCAAACACTTCGATGTTAGAGGTTAAGAATTCCATGACATCTATTCTCTCAGTGCTGGACAATGACGATCCGAGTAAAAAGAATTTTTCGGGGTTCTTTTCATCTATCATTACCTCAATCAAGTCTTCCACTGCCTTCTGCTTTGTTGTTTTGCAGACATCTGCAAACAGTTCGTTGCTTTCTGGCTTTTCCACCATCTGAACAAACCCTTTTGCAGCACAGCTGCCGTTTACTGTGGCGAAACACTGCTTCGACATGATTTGGTCTCCTAAGACTTCTTCAATCACACCGGTTTCATTAGGGAATCGTAATGCCTGATGGTAGGTTGACGCACTGAGCGCATGGCATGTAGCCATGCCTTTCCCAAGATTATGTTGTAAGTGGAGGAGACCTTCAATACCTAGAATTCCACCTGTTTTATCATGGTTCCAGCCTTGACTGGGAGGATTATCTTACCCACTGGCCATTCTGGCATTGAGTTGAAACCGACAAGGGGAGATGTCGTAGGTGCCAAGTCTTTGTCCTCCAATTTCAGTTGTTTGAATGTCTCGTAGTACATTATCTTGCATGAGCTTCCTTGGTCAATCAGAATCCGCTTAATGTCGAAATTCTTGACGCACAAAGTGACCATCAGTGTATCATTGTGAAGGTAATGTAGTCTTGCTAGATCCCTGTCTGAGAAGGATATGATGTTCGTGGCCTCTGTTCTGCCCTTTTTGACGGTAGGTTGTGCACTTAATACCTCTCTCAAGTGCTCAACCTTTTTTATCATCCCCCTAAGCTCACATACCTGCTCAGGTTCGACGATCCCATGTATAACGTTGATTATGCCTTGGGGTGGACTGTCAACCGACATCCCATTTGGTCTGTTGAGGTCCTGGGGGGCTGGCTGTGTTCCCCCTTCTATGTACTGGTGTAGGTGTCCAACAGTCACTAACTCCTCCAGATGTGGCCTCAATGCTGTGCAATTTTCAATGTGATGCCCCTTCTCATCATGGAAGGTGCAATGGGACTTGTGATGCCCCAAATTTTTTTTTGAAACGTCATAAGATTTAAATAACAATAACTTGCTAGATAAAGTTTTAACTACTAATTAGGAACTTTTAAGTTCTTACATAGTCAAAGTTCAACAACAAAATAAAACTATAAGTTCACACACAACGTCACAACATAGTTAAGTCCTAATATAAGGGATAATAGGATTTTATTTTGATAAAATCTTAACTCTAAGTCAGCCAAGGTTCGATATTGGCAGCAGCTCCAATTTCAGCCTCAGTCCCTTCTTCGACATAATCTGGCATGAAATGCTAGGGCAACAAAATATATGCCATGAGTTTTGCAACACAGTAAGAAAACATAACCAATCTACCATTCTTTTTAAGAGAAAAATAATAAGATTCTAAACATAAGATAACAATATAATTGTACACATAAATTACAACCATTAGAATAATTTCAGTAATTTTAATAAATTAGGTGACACTCGAAATCTCACCAAAGAGATTTAAATTACCAACCACTAAGCATGACAACGGTTAATTTGAAACCCTCCCTTGGTCAAATATTTAAGTGTTACCAACCGTAACTACCAGGGATGCCCACGTCCGGAGTTATATACCCAAGTAGTGGCATCCGTGGTCTGCCCCAAGGAAACGGTCTGCCAGGGGTAAGTAACGTCCCTGTGTGCCACCTGCACATCCACCCTCCAAAACCGAATAACAAAAAGGGTTCAAATAAGTCCCTTGCCATCTTAGAGTTTCGCAACACAATTTACGTGAGAATTCTCAAAACCAGGGCTCACCCTGAACAACCGGTATTGACCGTCAACCCTTAATTTCGTACACTCTTTAAAACCAATACTCACCCTAAACAACTGGTATTAACCGTCAATTGTTAACTTTATAAATACCATTATTCATTTAGATTAATTCATAGATCAAACCCATAATCTAAAAATTTATCATGAAACTAGACTTCTCAAGTCTCATCTTTTAGTTAGAAATTACCATATTTGGTTTAGTATAGGATTTTGAATAAATTTTCAAATACATAGTAAAATCTGTCTCACAGTTTCAGATTTAGTTAAAAATTTGTATAAATTCGTAGGAAGCTCAAAATTTGTTGCCAAATTTTTTTGGATAAACTAGACATCATTATCAACATCTTTGTAGAAGAAATCATCTCGAAATTTTGAGTATAAGATTATCTAAAAATTCGGGTAAACATGCTGGCAAATTCAAAACAGATTATTCTCAACACAGTTTCAGATTTAGTTAAAAATTTGTATAAATTTGTAGGAAGCTCAAAATTTGTTGCCAAAAATTTCTGGATAAACTAGACATCATTATCAACATCTTTGTGGAAGAAATCATCTTGAAATTTTGAGTATAAGATTATCTAAAAATTCGGGTAAACATGCTGGCAGATTCAAAACAGATTATTCTCAACACAGTTTTAGATTTAGTTAAAAATTTGTATAAATTCGTAGAAAGCTCAAAAATTGTTTCCAAATTTTTTTGGATAAACTAGACATCATTATCAACAACTTTGTAGAAGAAATCATCTCGAAATTTTGAGTATAAAATTATCTAAAAATTCGGGTAACTTGTTGGCAGATTCAAAACAGAGTATTCTCGACACAGTTTCAGATTTAGTTAAAAATTTGTATAAATTTGTAGAAAGCTCGAAAATTGTTACCAAAATTCCTGGATGAACTAGAAATCATTATCAACAACTTTGTGGAAGAAATCATCTCGAAATTTTGAGTATAAAATTGTCTAAAAATTCAGGCAAACATGCTGGCAGATTCAAAATAGATTATCTTCAACACAATTTCAGATTTTTGTTAAAATTTTGTATAAATTTGTAGAAAGCTCGAAAATTGTTACCAAAATTCTTGGATGAACTAGAAATCATTATCAACAACTTTGTAGAAGAAATCATCTCGAAATTTTTAGTATAAAATTGTCTAAAAATTTAGGTAAACATGCTGGCAGATTCAAAATAAATTATCTTCAACACAATTTCATATTTTTGTTAAAAATTTGTATAAATTCGTAGAAAGCTCAAAAATTGTTACCAAAATTCCTAGATGAACTAGACATCATTATCAACAACTTTGTAGAAGAAATCATCTCGAAATTTTGAGTATAAAATTGTCTAAAAATTCAGGCAAACATGCTGGCAGATTCAACACAGATTATTTTCAACACATTTTAGACAATGTATCATATGTATACAGTCTGAAAATTTCAATTATGTAAAACAAATGAGAGGATTGAGAGGGTTTTCTTACTTAGTTGTAGGGTTGAAATGGAATAATGAAATGGTAGGAAAATATGCAACCTCAACCTTCTCCTCTTCTTCCACAAGAATTCCCTCTATTTGGATGTATATGGTTTATGCTTAGCCCAGAAAATATGAACTTTCTGTGCATGCTACTAGGTGCATTATATAGACTCTCTGCGTGGCTAGCTCTCTCTCTCTCCCTCTCTCTCACACATTCTTTTCATTAATAAAACCATTCCCTTTCTCCAAGTTCTAAGAATTAGGCTTTCTCTAATTTCTTTGCTCACTTTCTCCAAATTCTACGGCTTTCCCCAAATCCTAAGAAAGATAATGGTTTATGGTTCCCATATCACCATGCAAACAGCCACGAAATTCTCTTTTTTTTTTATATCAATAATTATTGAACATCCATAACATTTTTTATTCTTAATAATGTCTTTGTTAGTGATAGAATTGGGTTAATTTAAAACTAATTTTTTTTGTACTATTATATATTTTAGGTAGATTCTGAATACAATTAATTAATTTATATTCTTTTAAGAATAATTTAAATATGGGTTTTCACAATCTACCCTCCTAAAAAAAAAAATTTCATCCTCGAAATTAATTCGTACCTTTAGACTCGAAAAGTTGAGGATAATTGACACGTATCATATCTTCTCGCTCCCACGTTGACTCTGCTGTCCCACAATGTCTCCAAAGAACTCGATCCAATGGTATAGTTTTACCTCGTAATTTCTTCTCGCGACGATCTAAAATCTTGACAGGCTTTTCTTCAAATGTCACGTCTTCATCAAGATTAATTTCCTCCCAATTGATGATGTGAGAAGGGTGTGGCTCGTATTTCCGTAGCATAGAAACGTGGAAAACATTATGTACTCCAGCCAGTTGAGGCGGTAGAGCCAAACGGTACGCCACTTCTCCTATTTTGTCCAAAATTTCGAAAGGCCCTATGAAGCGAGGTGACAACTTTCCCTTCTTTTCGAAACGAACAACTCCTCGGCGAGGCTTTATTTTCAGAAACACATGATCTCCAACTTTAAATGCTAAAGGTCTTCTCCTTTGATCTGCATAGCTTTTCTGCCCACTCTGAGCGGTCTCAAGTCTTTGCCTAATTAGTTTCACCTTCTCGGTAGTTTCTTGAACTAACTCTGGCCCTAAAAGAGGTGCTTCTCCGACTTCTGTCCAACACATTGGTGATCGGTAAGGCCGTCTGTACAAAGCTTCATACGGTGCCATACCAATACTTGCTTGAAAACTGTTATTGTAAGAGAATTCGACTAGTGGTAAATATTTCTCCCAACTACCTTTAAAGTCCATCACACAAGCTCGAAGCATGTCTTCTAAAGTCTGAATTGTTCTTTCTGATTGACCGTCAGTTTGAGGGTGAAAAGCTGTACTAAAACACAACTCTGTACCCAAGGCCTTTTGCAGACTTTGCCAGAACTGTGACGTAAAATGAGAATCACGATCTGACACTATTGAGACTGGTACTCTATGCAATCTAATGATTTCTCGAATAAATAATCGGCTTAAAGATTCGAGTGTGCCTACTGGTCCTATTGGTAGGAAATGTGCCGTCTTAGTTAATCGATTAACCACCACCCAAATGGCATCATGGCCTTGCGGCGACCGGGGTAATCCTGTTACAAAATCCATTGTTATGTGTTCCCATTTCCACTTAGGTATTGGTAAAGGTTGGAGTGTTCCTGCCGGCCTTTGATGTTCTGCCTTCACTTGCTGACACGTCAAGCACTTAGATACGAATTGAGCAACGTCCTTCTTCATTTCTGTCACGACCCAAACCCGCCCTTATGGGTTTAGCACCGTAACCGGCCAGTAATCCGAGATTACCGAAGGCCTGCTTAACAGTAATACAGTAAAACAGAGTACAGGGGCATGGCGGAAGCCAACACAGTAGATAAACAATGTCCAATAAGCTGTGACAGTCTGTATGCAAAAAGATTTTTCATACATATATGCAGTCAGTGACAAAACAATATGTACAATATTTACAACCATTCAGAACAGGGACCTAATCCCTATTAAAAAGTACAGTAGCAGTCATTACAAAACAGGACAGAAGGGGGAAACTAACACCCCATAGCCATAGCTTGGCAGGCTCGGAATCTCGCAGTGAGGCACAATGGTTGGCTTGACAAAAAAGGAGGTCTAATCCATGCTCCTAGCTCCGGTCTGGTGCCTGAACATCTACATATATATAAACAGTGAGCTAAAGCCTAGTGAATAACATAATGCGTAAAGGGGTTTAGAATGAATGTCTTTACAGTAATGAAAACTGTTCATTAAATCAGTATAACAGTCTTTCAATCATTCAGTCATATGTGGTACATCTATTAGCATAGCAGTACAATAAACAGTAGGTCTTGAAAGACCGAACAGTTAATGATGGCCATCAATCAGTAAACAGTAGTGGTTCCAACAAGGGAACCGACAGAGATCTCTGTAACAGTAACAGTCAGTAACAGTAGTTGCTAAGGATGCCACAATACAGTTCAGAACATAGGACATACACTCATTCGGTTAATAGTATCAGTTCAGAAACAGTACAGTTCAATTGTTCAGAAGATAATCGTTTTTGAACATATCTTTACATAGTTGTTACTCACAGAGTTCTGGGCTACAGTAAAGCTAGAGCGCGTCCTCAGTCGCCAACCCTACACAGTTTACAGATTGAACACATACTAAGCTACACAGTTGGGAAATATAATAACTAAATCCCTAATTTGCCTCGGTGTGTTCTACATCTATATCCCCATTAAGATGCCTTAAACTAGGCCTAAGAATGCCTAGAATGAAATAGGGATGCAAAGATGCACTTAGAAAACATTTCCAGAACCTTCAGAAAAATAGAGTCCCGCTCGAGCGTGTTTTTCCCCGCTCGAGCGGACATGCAGACAAAGGTTTCCGCTCGAGCGTCACTTCCCACGCTCGAGCGTACTACAAAACATGGCAAAAGTACTGGATGCTCGAAAATCACGCTCGATGGGCGCTCGATAGCCGCTCGAGCGTAAGACACAAGGTCCCGCTCGAGCGCCAATTCTTCCACTCGAGTGGACTTCAAAACAGTGCAAAGTACTGGGAGCACGAATTTCCCGCTCGAGCGCCACTTCCCCTGCTCGAGCGGGAGTCCAAAATCTGGAATTCTCAGATTTGAACTTCCAAGCTCAAATCAAGTTCAAATGCATCAAATTCGATCCTTTTGGGCTAATTTTCTCGAAAACATTTGTAAACTCATAGAACAACATGTTTCAAAGATCAATTCGAGAAATCGAAGCCCAAAGGTAGTTCAATTAAATACAATTTTGAACCAAATTTCAAGAACATGAAGAACATGCAAACATGCATGGATTTAACCAATTCAAAGCTTCAAACTCTTGCTCTAATGAGCCAATTCTTTTCAAAAACAAGATGAAATCAAGGTCCATTGTAAAATTATGAACATGCATGTGAGGAATTATGAGCTACAACCACAAAACTTCAATATATATACATGTATGCAACAATTAAGCTTCAATTCAACATTTTAGGACCAATTCATGACTTAGCTCTCCAAAATGACAAGAACCATGCAAGAGTCAACTTAAAGACACAATTAAGAGGTTGAATCCCTTACCTAAGTCTTCAAATACAAGTCTAGAAGCTCAATTGATCACAAACTCCTCCAATCTTCTCAATTTTCAAGCAATACAAGATGAAGCAAATTGAAATCACTCTTTTCCTCTCACTCTCTCTCTCTAGTCGGAAATCACAAGGGAAATGGCTGATGAAATTGTGTTGTTTCTAATGTATAACAAGGCTCAAGTATGTTGGCTAAGTGGCCCACTTAGTGGCTTTATGGTAAATAAGGCCAATTATGCAATTTAGCTTATTTTAATCTAATTTAATCATACCGTAGCACATTTCAGATAAATACACCATAAAATCACATAAAATCTAATGATTATAAAACATCAATCAATTTCTGGTTCGGCCGCCGATAAGGCCTTCAATTTGCAGTTCAAACATAAAACATGAACAGATACTCAAACAGGCAACAAATAGAAATGCCATATGACAAATATACTCAATCCATTCAGTTTCAGATTTCAGTCAGTCAGTTCAGTATTTCAATTACTTTGGTTATCAATCATAATCAGTCTCAGTTTAGCAGTAATCGGTAATTAGTGGAGAGGGTTATTACAATTCCACTCCACCAATACTGTCGCTTAAGATCCTGGTACATCTTGTTTCCTCCCGGATGGACCGCAAAAATTGAATGGTGAAATTCTTTAAGTACTTCGTCTCTTAATTGTTTGATGTTTGGCACAAAAATTCTACCTAAATACCTTAGACTACCATCTTGATGGAGCGTCCAACCCGGTGAAGATTTCCCGGACACTAATCGGGCCTTGATGGAGTCAATCTCCTGATCAAATCTTTGGGCTTCCAACACTTTGGTAAGAAGTTGGGGTGTTGTAACTATTGTAAACAACCTACCCTTCCCATTCTGAGTCTCTGGTTGTAACTTAAACTCATTCACAGTGCTTACCATTTCCCATTCTTTAATTGATATGTTGGCTACAATCTCTTTTGTCTTTCGACTTAATGCATCTGCTACAATATTAGCCTTTCCGGGATGATAAGACAAGGTAAATTGGTAATCTTCAAGGTACTCTATCCAGCGTCTCTGCCTCATGTTCAAATCTCTTTGTGTGAACAAGTACTTCAAGCTTTTGTGATCGGTAAATATCTCAAATTTTTCGCCATAAAGGTAATGTCGCCAAGTCTTAGTGCATAGACCACAGCTGCCAACTCCAGATCGTGAGTAGGATAATTTTTCTCATGATTCTTCAATTGTCTTGATCCGTAAGCCACTACCTTCCCGTTTTGCATTAACACACTACCTAACCCTTCTTTAGAGGCATCACAATAAACAGTGTACCCAACGTTGCGTTCGGGTATGATTAATATGGGAGCGCTTGTCAGTCTCTTCTTGAGTTCTTGAAATGACTGCTCACACGTGTCGTTCCATTCAAACTTTACTCCTTTTTGTGTTAGGCGTGTCATCGGCTTGGCTAATTTGGAGAAATCCTGAATGAATCTCCTATAATAACCTGCTAATCCCAAGAAACTACGAATCTCAAACGTATTCTTAGGTTGTTTCCACCCCATTACTGCTTCTACTTTAGTAGGATCCACTGATATCACTGATTCAGACACAACATGACCTAAGAACTTTACTTCCTTCAACCAAAATTCACATTTGCTAGCTTTAGCATACAATTGGTTTTCTCTTAGAATTTGCAAAACGGTTCTCAGATGTTGCTCGTGGTCTTCCTTTGATCGTGAGTATATCAAAATATCGTTAATGAATACTACCACAAATTGGTCCAAATAGGGGGTAAAAATTTTGTTCATTAAACTCATGAATACCCCAGGCGCATTCGTCAAACCAAATGGCATTACCACAAACTCATAGTGGCCATAACGGGTTCGAAATGCAGTTTTGGGTATATCTTCTCCTCTGACACGAAGTTGGTGATATCCCGACCTAAGGTCAATTTTGGAAAAAACATTTTGAACCTCTTAATTGATCGAACAAGTCATCAATTCTGGGTAAAGGATATCGATTTTTAATGGTGGCTCGATTTAGTTGTCGATAATCGATGCACAATCTTAAGGTTCCATCCTTCTTCTTCACGAATAATGCTGGCACTCCCCAAGGAGACGTGCTTGGTCTGATGAACTTTTTATTCAACAGTTCTTGCAACTACTCCTTCAATTCTCGAAGTTCAGCTGGCCCCATACGATGTGGTGCTATTGAAATCGGCGAAGTCCCAGGTTGAAGCTCAATCGTGAAATCTACGTCTCGTTTTGGGGGTAATCCCGGTAATTCATCAGGGAAAACGTCAACGTATTCGCACACCACATGGGGTAATCCTGGATTCTCTCGATTTTCGTCTTCCAAAATTAGGCTCGCCAACCATCCGGTTAGTTGATCATGCCATCGCGACTTGCGACACGTTGGAGTTAGAGAATCTTGTCTATCCCCTTTAAATTGAACTTTCGTGCCGTTAAAGGAGGATGCTGTCACTGTCTTACAGTAGCAATCAATAATGGCTCGATGAACTGACAACCAGTCCATTCCTAGGATGACGTCAAAATCAGACATATCCATAACTCTTAGATCACAGATCGAATGTGAATTGGAGATTTCTAGCTCGCAAGATTTACATACTAGATTTACTCGGGTTTGACCTCCTAAGGGCGAAGCGACACTCATAGCTATCCCTAGCGTCTCTGGCTCTAGACCCAAACTTGTCACACATGCAGTGGATATAAAAGAATGCGAAGCTCCAGAATCAAATAATACTTTAACCCAAGAATTCATAAGGATTAACATACCTTGAATTACTGATGGGTTATCAACATCTTCTTCTTCTTGGAGAGCATGCATTCTCCCTACTGCCTGTTGGTTAGTCTCTCTTGGTTTCTTCCCATTTCCAGCTCCTTGTGGTTGTGTTCTTGGTCGGCCTGCATTCCTAGAGGCTTGTGGCTGCCCCTTGTTGGCCTGAGTATTTTGAGTAGGCTTAGAACCTTGCCCGGGTTGGCATTTGTTGTATTGTTGTGCCCCTCGCTGATCCATAAAATACTCCCCACCTTGAGGACACTCACTTCGACGATGCCCCTGCTGACCACATCTGAAACATCTTTCTTTCCACTCATTTGCAAAGTTTCCTCCTTGCTGGTTTCCTCGATTCTGCCTTTGTTGCTGCTGCACCCCTCCGGCATAAGGTGCTGGTGCAGGATGGTTTCTGGTGTTGCGGATTGGACCTCCTCCGCGTGGTTGGTTGTTGTTCCTTGATCGTTGATTTCGAGTGCGCTCGGAATCTGCTAACTCTCGTTCCACAATTAAAGCTCGATCCACCATTTGAGTATAGGTGGAGAGTTGCACTGCGATCAATCTTCCTCTAATGTCTGTGTCTAAACCCCATTCAAATCGCCAAACCTTATCCTCTTCATTTGCTACTATGGCTGAAGCGTACCATGAGAGAGCTTCAAAACGGTTCGTATATTGAGCGACTGACATTTTTCCTTGTTTCAGTTGAAGGAACTCTTGAATTATTTCTTGCCTTAGCGAGTTAGGAAAATACTTTTCCATGAACAGATCTTCGAACTGTCTCCAAGTTAATGTCTCTACTTGTCGAGTACTCTTGATCATTTCCCACCAATGATCTGCTTCCCCTTCCATTTAAAATGCCGCCATGGTCACTCTATCTTGTTCATTTCGGATATCGGAAGTATCTAGCAACTTCTTAATTTGTCTTAACCAAGCTTCAGCTTCATGGGGGTTTGGTCTACCAAGGAATTTGTGGGGATGTAGCTTTTCAAATTTTGCTATCATTTCCGATTTGTTTTGATCTTGGTTTCGGAGTGGTATATTGCCTACCCTATCAACAATCGCGTGTATAATTCGAGTGACATCGCCATCAGACACTCCATCACCATTACCGTTGTTATTATTCCTTGTTCGTCCAGCCATTCTGCATGATGGGATTTTTTTTTTTTAGTAATTCGTGATTTGTTCATTTATTTATTATCATTATTATTATTATATTTATGTGCAAGGATAGTTTTTTTTAAAAAAAAAAAACTTCATTAACTAGATTAGATAAGCTACAATTGGTAGAATACAAATAAAACAAGGAAAAGATTGAATAACATACTACGGGCAAAAGATAGCCTCTACAATCCAAGTTAACTCCTACACTCACAATTCTAAACTAGGCAATTTTTACATGTGAGCATACAAAACAATCGGTTAGCCTAGTTTATAGTCCCCTCAAGACCCCTTAAAATGGCCAAGGAAAGTCTCTCCACACCAGGGCTTCCGGCTCCCATGTGGCTTGGAAAAGTCCCATGAATCGCCACAGCACCCTCATGAAGATAGCAGTTTCGCACACACGATGCCCTAGTAGCAGCACCAGCTCCTCCCGATAGATCCTCCAGTCCTTGAAGTCCACTGACCCATCTCTCCTCACAATTCTGCTTGGGTCGGGCATGATATACTGAAGGCTCCAAAAGTCAAAAAGATCGCCCACCCTTTCGGTGAAACCATCCGGAAAGGGGCCTAGTTGATATACCTAGGGAGTCTTTGTCTTAGAATCTGGACAGGTCCGATATAGGTACCCACCCAACTCTCAGTTTTCCAAGCACAACCTCCTAGGGGATAAAGTCTGACATATACCAAAGAGCCAATCTGTAACCCATTTCGCACATCCCAACCCTCAAACGTGGCTCCTATATCTCCAGTGTTCTCCTCGGCATTGCCTTTCATAGACTCATCTTCAGTGTCTGACTCAATCACAATAACCTCGGGGGGGGGGGGGGGGGAGGAGGGGGTTGTATATTGGCACAACTTCTTCAACTTCTTCAGACTCAGGTTCAGGCTCAAGTTTAGGATCAGGTTCAGGGTCAAGCTCAGGCTCAGATTCATAGTCTTCTATAGGCATCTCCACTTCTTCACTTGGGTTAGATTCTATGGATTCATAGTCTTCTATAGGCATCTCCACTTCTTCACTTGGGTCAGATTCTATGTCATAGTTTTCCACCGAATTTTCCTCGTTAGAGTTAATGTCTGATGACCCTGGCATCCTACAAATAAAAAGTTTCTAACTTAGTTAAGTCACCGAGAATTACAATTTAACTTAAGGTTTTCTTAATTGTAAACATAATAAACTACTACCCATGGCCCAAAGGCTCAAACCTAGGCTTCGATACCAAGCTGTGACACCCCAATTTTTTTTTTGAAACGTCATAAGATTTAAATAACAACAACTTGCTAGATAAAGTTTTAACTACTAATTAGGAACTTTTAAGTTCTTACATAGTCAAAGTCCAACAATAAAATAAAACTACAAGTTCACACACAACGTCACAACATAGTTAAGTCCTAATACAAGGGATAACAGGATTTTATTTTGATAAAATCTTGACTCTAAGTCAGCCAAGGTTCGATATTGGCAGCAGCTCCAATTTCAGCCTCAGTCCCTTCTTCGACATAATCTGGCATGAAACGCCAGGGCAACAAAATATATGCCATGAGTTTTGCAACACAGTAAGAAAACATAACCAACCTACCATTCTTTTTAAGAGAAAAATAATAAGATTCTAAATATGAGATAACAATATAATTGTACACATAAATTACAACCATTAGAATAGTTTCAGTAATTTTAATAAATTAGGTGACACTCGAAATCTCACCAAAGAGATTTAAATTACCAACCACTAAGCATGACAACGGTTAATTTGAAACCCTCCCTTGGTCAAATATTTAAGTGTTACCAACCGTAACTACCAGGGATGCCCACGTCCGGAGTTATATACCCAAGTAGTGGCATCCGTGGTCTATCCCAAGGAAACGGTCTGCCAGGGGTAAGTAACCTCCCTGTGTGCCACCTGCACATTGTAGACACCCCATTTTTGACCGACCTCAAGACTTGGACGTCACTGATTGAACACTCGGTGATTATCCATGATTGTGTTTGTTTTGAGTTCCCGGAGGTCCCGGCTGCGCGTCGCGCCTCAGGATCTCTCAACCGACTTGCACTAGGCTTGGTTTTACACCAAGACTTGTGTGTTTTTGCACCGGAGGGTGGGGGAAGGCTCTTTGGCCACCCCTGATCACCACCGGCTTCCCTTACACACCACCGGCCCTCTTTTTATTCCACCGGCACTGATTTCTCATAATCTGTGGCCGGTCGGCACTATATGTTGCCGACCGGCACTTTATTGTGCCGATGACCCTTTTGGCTGGCCGGTGTGACCCCTTTGAAACCTCAGACTTGGTGCATGCCAGCTGTGCCAGCTGGAATGCACCATCACCACTCCCTATACCCGGGAATGCACCCTTTGGTCCCTTTGACCCCCTCTCTCCTCTTGGAGCTTGAACCCTTGGCCAAGCTTCTTGGAGAAGCTTGGCCAGCTATCCCAGAGGCTTCTAGAAGCCCTAGAGCCCCTTGAATCCTTTGCACCCCTTGAACCCCCCTCTTGCTTAGCCACCAAGTCTTTTATTGCCTATATAAGCTCATCTCTCTCTCTTGGTCAAGGGGTTAGCCATTTTAGGTCAAAAACCAGAGCTTATATCTATATATCTGTGTGATATACCTTCTCTCTCTATATTCTCCTTCTCTCTCCTCTTGTGTGTGTGATTTTAGGCCTAAAAGTGTAGTTTTACCTTACTTTTGCACCATTACACACACCTTTACACCTTAGCTCGAGATTGAGAGACTTGGGAGGTTGATTGCTGTGGTTTTGAGCTGGTTTTGATCACTAGAGAGTGGCTGGAACCTTTGTTCTTCAAGGGATCTTCAAGGGTAAACACTTTACTTTATATTCCCCATTCTTGCAACAAGTTTCTACCCCATTTGCTTTGTGTTTTTGGATTTGTATTTAACATAAAAAAGTCTTGTTTTTACTTGTTCTTGAACCTTCATTAAGGTCATTTTGTGGTTTGGGTAGAGACTCATCCTATTAGGCTTTGTTTGGCCATTTTTGGTCTCTTTTCCTTAAGCCTTCTTTTCTTGGTTTTCTTGGCCTTCTCACCACTGAAAACCAGTGGGTTTTCAGTGGTGAGGGAGATGGTTTTAGGTCACATATAGGGGAGGGACACCCCTCTCCCCTTGGCCCTTTGCTTGCCTTGGTTTTGGGCTAAAAGGGTAGCATGTGTGCATGCTTGCATTTAGCTTCATTTCAGAAACTTTTTGTGTGTTTTAGGTCATATTATACCTCTGACCAAAGCTGGTTTTGTAGCCCTTAACATGTATCTCATGCTTGCCTTGTAACGCTCTTTTATGCCTAGGAGTATGCCATATGTCCAAGCCATAATTCTGGCATGTTTTAGCTTAGTTTCATGAAGGTACTAGCATCATATTGCCATGTGTAGGGGCTGTGAGCCACTGTTTTAGTCCCATTTGGTGTGCTTCACATGGTTGTTTTGTATGATGGCTTGTAAGCCTTGAGTGTGTGATCCATGCATGTACATTGGTTAAGTCATTTAAGCAATTTGGAGCCTTTTGCCATGCTATTTCAGACCCTAATCCATGCTTACATGCTCAGATTTGTCATCTCTTTTTATGCTTTAAGGGTGTGTCCTTTAAGCCTCGAAATGTGCATAGTGTATGCCTTATGCTCTTGGGTTGTTTTGGGACTGCCATATGTGGGATTTGGGTGTATTTTTGCATGATAAATATCTGTTTTTTTAGTTGTCCAACATGTGCCATGAGTGGCCATGTTAATGGCATTTAGATGCTCTTTTTGTTGCCTTAGTTTAGGCCCATCAACTTGCATGCTTGCATAGCATTTTATCTATGTTTTGGGGCACACTTTGCCACTGTTTTGGGGAGGTTTGAGGCCTCCCCCATGGTGGTTAAGACCATCATTATATGCTCATCACATGCTAGTTGCATACTTGGTTGATCCCGTTGCATACTTAGCTCATTTTTGTATCACACTAGCCTCTTTTACATTCTAGCATTTTGCATGACTAATGTGTTAGTTGTGTGGTACTTAATTTGCTAACATCCTAGTTTGCATGTTTGCATGTTTGCATAGTTGCATTTCATCACTTGGTTTGGGGTGTCAAACCAAGTATGGGAATTGAGGGGTGTTTGTACTCCAAGTGACTAAACGCACCTCAACTCCCATGTCACTAAGGCCCTTGATATTGTCATGATAGGGACTTAGTTAGCATTTTTGTGTTGCATGCATTTTCACATCAAAATGCAACCTTGGTTCTTTAGGCTATCATGCATCAAGATGCACTATTGATGGCCCAAGAACCAAGGGTCATGCCTCCTTGAGTCCCTAAGCATGATAGGAGGCATTGACCATGCTTACATACCCCCAAAATCCATGCCATGCACTGCTGTCTTGTTGCTGCTGTCAAACTGTCCTCTGCAGGAACTTTCTGCCGGCCGGCAGAAAATAGTGCCGACCGGCACTATTTTTGTGCCGATAAACCTCACATGCAGCCGGTGGCCAATTCAAGCAGCCGATGACCACTTCCCCTAGCCGGTGTGGTACTACAGATCATTTTGAATGTATTCTGAGATTTTGGGAATTTTTGGAGGGGCAGGGCAGCAAAAACAGAACCAGCAGTGGCACGGTACGGGTTTTCCGGGCAAGTTGGATCGAACATGCATCATTCGCGCATCCCGAGGCAGGGCTGAGGCCCCTTTCTCTTATGTTAGCATTTAATTTGATAATTAGAAATTTCTGTAATAATTAATTTATTTTGTATTTGGACTGTATTATTTTTTTTGGACCGTATATTCTTTTGGTCCCTCCGGGTGAGGGTATATTTGTAATAAGGGTGTGTGAGTGTGTGTATGTCTTCTAACCCCCATTTCTTTCTCCCTTTTATTTACCTGCTTATGATGGTAGATTAGGGCATATTTAATTTAGCATACCTTATGCAATGCATGCGTGCATCCATGCATTTGTTAACATACATCAGGCTTGGCACATCATACAAACTGCATCGTACTTTCAATTCCAAATTGAATACGTGTTATTTGTAGCATTTCATATGCCATGTTTAGGATAGCCGAGCCTGCCTAGATTACATCTTTGCATGTGTTTCATTAGACATTTCAGTATGCTTAGGTCCATGCATGGATTTCTAATAAGCTTCTGTTTTGGCTTGGAGTACTAGGTGAGCTTTTATGCTTTAGCATACCACATGCGTGTGAGTGTTATCATGACAGTATGCTTACCATGCGGCTAAATGCTTATGTGATATTACTGTCTGAATGCCTGTGGGTGGAGGTTGGAATGCCTGAGTTGGAACAACTCATTGAAATCCGTATTTTAGCCTACTTGCGAGTAGCAAAATCTAACACGTTTTTCGAGACAAAACGGATATGCAATGTTTATTTCCAAGTTAGGCGATCTAGTCTATACTTTTGTGTTGTGCGCATCACATAGTAATTCTAGGTTAATAACCGGAATAAGAACGCATAAAGTTTTCAAAAACGGATATCACGGTTAGTAGAGGCCGGTCTTCGGACCGGGCGAAAGGGGGTGCTCATAGCTGACCTTCCCCGATCGTACCCAAGCTCCCGAGCCAAGACCACTTTGGTGATGACGGACACGTGGCCTTCGGCACCGAGTCAGGGTTTCCTAAATTTCCCAATTAAAAAATATTTAGGTGGCGACTCTGTAATCTGGCAAAGCAGTCCATGTTTGGCACTTCTTTTCAAAATCAGTTTTTCTTCAAAACGATTTGCCAGAGTTGGACTCTTTGGTTCAAGATTAAGAACCGTGACATTTGAGTCCTTTGAACTGTAGTGACCCAATATCGAACCAGAACCGGGGGGGGGGGGTCGCACCCTCCCCGGGATGCGTTCGGGGACGTCTACACACATCCACCCTTATTTCAAAATCGAATACCGAAAAGAGTTCAAATAAGTCCCTTGCCATCTTAGAGTTTCGCAACACAATTTACGTGAGAATTCTCAAAACCAGGGCTCACCCTGAACAAACGGTATTGACCGTCAACCCTTAATTTCATACACTCTTTAAAACCAATACTCACCCTAAACAACTGGTATTAACCGTCAATTGTTAACTTTATAAATACCATTATTCATATAGATTAATTCATAGATCAAACCCATAATCTAAAAATTTATCATGAAACTAGACTTCTCAAGTCTCATCTTTTAGTTAGAAATTACCATATTTGGCTTAGTATAGGATTTTGAATAAATTTTCAAATACATAGTAAAATTTGTCTCACAATTTCAGATTTAGTTAAAAATTTGTATAAATTCATAGGAAGCTCAAAATTTGTTGCCAAAATTTTTTGGATAAACTAGACATCATTATCAACATCTTTGTAGAAGAAATCATCTCAAAATTTTGAGTATAAGATTATCTAAAAATTCGGGTAAACATGCTGGCAGATTCAAAACAGATTATTCTCAACACAGTTTCAGATTTAGTTAAAAATTTGTATAAATTCGTAGGAAGCTCAAAATTTGTTGCCAAAAATTTCTGGATAAACTAGACATCATTATCAACATCTTTGTGGAAGAAATCATCTCGAAATTTTGAGTATAAGATTATCTAAAAATTCGGGTAAACATGCTGGCAGATTCAAAACAGATTATTCTCAACACAGTTTCAGATTTAGTTAAAATTTTGTATAAATTCGTAGAAAGCTCAAAAATTGTTTCAAAAAATTTCTAGATAAACTAGACATCATTATCAACAATTTTGTAGAAGAAATCATCTCGAAATTTTGAGTATAAAATTGCCTAAAAATTCAGGCAAACATGCTGGCAGATTCAAAATAGATTATCTTCAACACAATTTTAGATTTTTGTTAAAATTTTGTATAAATTCGTAGAAAGCTCGAAAATTGTTACCAAAATTCCTGGATGAACTAGAAATCATTATCAACAACTTTGTGAAAGAAATCATCTCGAAATTTTGAGTATAAAATTGTCTAAAAATTCAGGCAAACATGCTGGCAGATTCAAAATAGATTATCTTCAACACAATTTCAGATTTTTGTTAAAAATTTGTATAAATTCGTAGAAAGCTCAAAAATTGTTACCAAAATTCCTAGATGAACTAGACATCATTATCAACAACTTTGTAGAAGAAATCATATCGAAATTTTTAGTATAAAATTGTCTAAAAATTCAGGTAAACATGCTGGCAGATTCAACACAGATTATTTTCAACACATTTTAGACAATGTATCATATGTATACAGTCTGAAAATTTCAATTATGTAAAAAAAATGAGAGGATTGAGAGAGTTTTCTTACTTAGTTGTAGGGTTGAAATGGAATAATGAAATGGTAGGAAAATATGCAACCTCAACCTCCTCCTCTTCTTCCACAAGAATTCCCTCTATTTGGATGTATATGGTTTATGCTTAGCCCAGAAAATATGAACTTTCTGTGCATGCTACTAGGTGCATTATATAGACTCTCTCCGTGGCTAGCACTCTCTTTCTCCCTCTCTCTTACACATTCTTTTCATTAATAAAACCATTCCCTTTCTCCAAGTTCTAAGAATTAGGCTTTCTCTAATTTCTTTGCTCACTTTCTCCAAATTCTACGGCTTTCCCTAAATCCTAAGAAAGATAATGGTTTATGGTTCCCATATAACCATGCAAACAGCCACGAAATTCTCTTCTTCTTCTTCTTCTTTTTTTTTTTTTTAACAATAATTATTGAACATCCATAACATTTTTTATTCTTAATAAGGTCTTTATTAGTGATAGAATTGGGTTAATTTAAAACTAATTTTTTTTTGTACTATTATATATTTTAGGTGGATTCTGAATACAATTAATTAATTTATTTATTTATTTTCTTTTAAGAATAATTTAAATATGGGTTTTCACAGGACCTCTCATCATAGCCTCTTTGTGCTTCTCCCAACTTGGCCGGCCGCCGAACGAAGGGTTCATCGCGTATCTCGCTAAGAATCCGGTAGATAAGTTTATTGAATACGGTGGTGATGGCAGTGCGGATTCTTAACTTCTTTTTTTCTGGGTCCTCTCTGTTGGCTCGCCTGCCTCGCCCATTCTTGCTTGGTTGTTCCACCGTGTTGACTTTCGCTGTAGTCTTTTTATCTGGCATCATTGTTGTGCCAGATTTTGCTTTAGCACGGGCTCTATCTTCCTCTACTCGGATATATTGATGCACTCTCTCCATTAAGGCCTCCATCATGAGAGGTGGCATCATTGTCATTGAGTCCCTCAGTTTGTTACTGACTGGTAAACCCCGTTGGTATTGTGCGATGGCGAGATTTGTAGGGCAATCCCCAATCTGGTTGAAGGTCTTTCAATAGCGACTGTTGTAAGACCTCAATGTCTCCTTTTCGCCCATGTCAATGGAGAGTAGCTGGTCAATCTCCACTGGTGTCTTGGTATTTGTTCTGAATCTAGTCACGAACGCTTCTGCCAACTGTGCCCATGAGGCTATGCTGCCTTCTAGTAGTCTTTCGAATCAGGTTAGACCTAGGTCGCCAAGGCTGGATGGAAATAGAATACACATTAGGGCCTCGTTTCGCCGGTATACTGCCATAACCTGGCGAAAGTGGCTTAAGTGCATGTAGGGGTTTGACTCTCCTTCATATGTGGTGAATTTTGGCTGGTGGAAGCCTGAGGGTAGTGGTGCGTTCTCAATACCAGAACGAATGGCGAGCTTTGTAACCTTGCTAATACTTTATCCACTGGTTCGTAAGCAAGGCGCGACATTGGCATCCCTACCTTGGGACTCCCATGTGTCCTAGGGGCCTGTCATACACCCGAACCCGCCCCTATGGATTGAGGTCATAACCGGCCAATAATCAAGGGATTACCTACGGCCTCAAACCAAACCAGACATATCTCATCAGAGTAAAGGGGCCAAACGGAAGCAATTTCAAACTTTTGTCCATAGAGCTGTACTTACATGGCACGTCATAACATTTCTCAAACATACATTAATAAGTCACATTAAGGAAAGTTAACATATAAGCTTTACACAACAAGATCATCCAAGTCATGGTCAGCCAATCAAAACTATATACAATTGTAATCCAAAGTTATCGCCAAGATGACAAAATATAACAAAATAGCAAAAGGGCGAAAACAAGTCTCGTGTGTGAGACGTATGGGCTGACTCTTCAAAAACCTTGACTGTTTCACACAAGCTTCACTGAGGCTAGGTTTGGACCTCCCTTGGCTCACCTACAGACACATAAATGAGCGTGAGCGAAAGCCCAGTGAATAATATCAAATAAAGGAGATACACGAACGGTATTTAGAACAATATACATCAAATGGCCTTGGGCCCATTTCATATTCCTGTCTAGTGTATATATATATACATATAGGTCAAGTGACTGTGGTTCCAAACACATCAAACGGCCTTGAGCCTAATTTATTTGTATCCAACGGCCTTTGGCCCAATCGTTCCTATCCGACGGCCTTTGGCCCAATCATTCCTGTCATACCGCCTTTGGCCCATTTAGTCATGTCATACGGCCTTTGGCCCAATCATTCATGTCATACGCCCTTTGGCCCATTCATTCATGTCATACCAAACATTTGTCCACAATTCAAATTAACAAACTTATAAGACTTATAGGGAAATAAGCAATTTGACAAATAATATACTTCAAAATATCTTTATTAAGATATTACTCACAGTGTTCTGTCAGTGGATTCACCCTTGAGCTCGACCCTACACATTACATAACACATATGGGTCACAAACGATTCAATCCGTTCTTAATTCATATATCCCTCTTAAGCTTCTTTTTTATTCTTTTAATTCATTCATAATGTTCAATATATGCCTAAGAGTGCTTGGAAAGGAAGGAGAACGGAAATTGAAACACAAAATTAACTTTACAAATTTCTGAAATAGGGCTCCCCGCTCGAGCGTGGCTTTTGCTGCTCGAGCGGACCCCTATGGTCTGCAAAAATACTGGTTGCCTCATTTTTACACTTGAGTGTGAATTCGGATGCTCGAGCTGAAAGTCACACTACATAGCTCCCCGCTCGAGCGTGAATGTCCCCGCTCAAGCGGACATCACTGACTGTAAAGCTGCTGGGAGCTTGCATTTCACGCTCGAGCGGTGCTTTCCCCGCTCGAGCGGACATACCAAATTCTGGGTTTTCCAAAACTGTTCTTGAGGCTCAAACTTGCATTCAAACTCAAACAATTTGCATATCACGACTTATACTTCACATGCAAACCTTCTAATATGATTCGAATGCTAAATTACAACATTTTGAAGTCCAATTCCCATGGATCGATTTCATACTCATACAATTCTTGCCAAATTCATCTCCAAAACATGTAGTTTAGTCCATAGTCTCATTTTTATGGATGCATGTCTTAAATGACTTCCAATTCAACCCAATCAACATGTCTTAAACACAAACATGAGAACTCACAACAAATTATTACATGCATGCACACATTGATCTCAATTGCATCATGATTAACATGCTTCACCTTCAAATATGCAACTATATGGTAGTTCACGGTAATTCTACACATGCATGTACATACAAGCTCCATATTTAACAAATTCAACTCAAGTCATGTTCTTGACCACCATCAAGCCTTGAATTCACAAAATTACAATATTAAACTTATGAATTCATAACCAATTACTCACCTAGGAGCTCAACTCTCCCAAATTATGGTTAATTCTTGAGTTGGTCTTCAAATTACTCAAGTTTCTTGCTCAAATCTTCAATGGCTTTCCCTCTCTCTCTCTCTCTAGCTGACCCTCTCTCCATTTTCTTAGAGTATTCTCAGCCAAAATGAATAAAAGAGGGGAATTGAGTGAAAATGAGCCCTTTTTATAGGCTCTCTTAATCACATCTCATTAACACTAATTAATTAAGCACTATTTCATCAATTTAATCTAATTAATCTGATCCGAATCAATTTTCAATTAAATTTCACCGTAGGCTCAAAAAATTATGCTAATCACAATGGCGTAGTCAATTTCGGTTTCTGTGGCCGACAAGGCCTTCAATTATCAATTTATAATAGTAAGTTGAACAAATATTCCTACGGTGAACAGATAGAAATTCAAAACCACATATATTCATATAAATAGCATTCAAAATCATGTTAAACACATAATCACATTCGTAATTAAGATTAATTAGCATAATACGGA
Organism: Camellia granthamiana; assembly: GCA_036172215.1. Taxonomy (NCBI): domain Eukaryota; kingdom Viridiplantae; phylum Streptophyta; class Magnoliopsida; order Ericales; family Theaceae; genus Camellia; species Camellia granthamiana. The sequence continues at coordinate 48,304 of JAXFYN010001057.1, forward strand.
GCAGGGTCATCTTGGAAGTCCTTGATTGAGTGTCGCCTATTCTGAGGCTCCTACTTTCTACTTGCGACAGGGTGACGTGTCTTTCACGATCTTCCAAGTGGTAAGAGGGCGTGTTACCTGAGCGCCCTTCTTCGGTCGCCACCTCTTTGTCCTTTATCTGGCGCTTCATTGTCTCTATATCTGCCGCCATCCTCCTTATTAACTCGTCTTGCTCCCTCACACGATCTTCCAGAACTTGAGGATCCAACCTCCACCTTTGTCTTTCTGGACTTTGAGAGCGACGGGGATTAGTGCCTCTTCTCTCTCTTGTGTCCCTCCGGGAGTTCCGTCGCTAGGGTTCTAATTCTGCCATTGGTGGGATAGAAAGGAAACCTTCGTGCCTCCCACCCCCTTCCGAGGTTTGCCCGTCAATAGCAAATTGCGGCAAGTCTTCATTGTGCCCCATTGATTTCAACTAAAAGGTGTTGTTCGAGCCTATAGAGTTCACCATGAATCTCATTTCGATAAGTTAAATTATTTATTTTATTTTGATACTTTATATAATTATTTATATAAAAAATTAAATCTAATTGATAATCATAATCTATATCATTTATAACATTTGTATCGAAAAATAATAAATAATAAATAATAGACCGTTGACTTATGGACACTACCCAGGAAACTATGAGCAAGGATACTCTCTTTACCTTCTCTACTTGACTCGTTCTTTGCAATGGTCAAGATTCATCTTAAGAGAATTCAATGGTTCAGATCATTCCAAAAAAATTACTTTTTAATTTTTAATTTTTTTTAATAAAGTGATCTAAATCGTTAGATTTTGTTTGGATGAATCTTGACTATTGTAAGGAGGAAGTTAAGTAGAGAATGTAAGGAGAGAATCCTTACCTGTAAACTACTACTGAAGTGAATTGCGATGTTCCCCCAAATATCCATGCCCACACACACCTCATCTATATCTATATATAACCCCAACGCACTCTCATAATTTCTCCACAAACTATAAGAGCCATCAAACTTAAAAATTAATCAAAATGCCTTCTTCTTCAGTATCAATCATCTCGAATTGCATTGTCTTCCCACAACACAAATCCACAATCAAGTCTCTAAAACTCTCTGTCTCTGATCTTCCAATGCTCTCATGCCAATACATCCAAAAGGATGTCTTACTCTCTCAACCACCACTCCCCATCTCCTCCCTCCTCTCTCTCTCCTCCAACTTTCTCTCTCCACCACTCTCTCCTACTTCCCCGCCCTCGCCGGCCGCCTCTCCACCGACCCCTCTGGCTACTTCCACATCCTCCGCAATGACTCTGGCATCGAATTTGTTCACGCCGAAGCCAAACACCTCTTCATCGACCACATTTTAAGCCCTCTTGATGTTCCCAATTGCTTCAAAGAGTTCTTCACCTTCGACGACACTCTTAGCTACGCCGGCTACCACAAGCCCTTGGCCGCTGTGCAAGTTGTTAGAAATGGTTTTGATTTTGAAAAATTCACAGTTTTTTTTGGCTAACTTTGATCCAAAATTTAGGTGAGTCAGTGGCAGCTCATGCATACCTATACGCGTAGATGAACACTAAATTTTAATTTACTAAAAAAAATTAAATTCACCCTTCAATGGACTTGTAATAAAGAAATATGACCCTTCTTTCATATACGAAAAGTTAAAGGATAAAGCTTGGGAGCTCGAAACCCCTCCCCCCCGAATCTCCCGAAATTCAGGAGAGAGAGAGAGAGAGAGATAGAGAGAGAGAAAGAGAGAGAGGGGAAGAGGGCTCGTAGAAGCCGCCCGATCGTCGCTCGGCGTCCTCGCAGCAGCTCGTCGCAGCATCACCCGGCGTCCTCGCAGCAGCTCGTCGCAGCGTCACCCGGCATCGCCTCGCCCGATCGTCGTCTCCGGCAGCCCCCGCCTCTGCCTCGCTTCCGCCTCCTCCTCCCCCTGTAATTAGGGCCCCCTCCAATCCTCCTCCTCCTTCCTCCTCCTCCTCCTTCCTTCTCTTCTTTTTCTTCCTTCTTCATCTTCTTCGTTTCTGATTGAACCAGAAAAAAAAAAAAAAAAAATAAATAAATAAAAAAATACAAAAACGACATCGTTTATGGGATTAGGGGGATTCGGGGAGCTCAGATTCGAGCTCCTTACCACGACCCAAAGTTAAAATGCCAAAATTTACATAGGTCAATGTTCCCCTTTATGCATAAATCAACACCGAACTTTAATTTGTTTAAAATAAAAAAAAAAAATTAAAATCACCAACTAATGAGCTTGGAATCCAGCAATATGACTAGGGATGGCAATTTGAAACCGGCCCGACGGGGATCCCCGATCCCGACCCCGATTTAAGCGGTTTTTCCCCGAAAAATACCCCCGACGGGGAGGGGATGGTATTCAAAAATTCATCCCCGATCAATTTCGGGCCGGGGACGGGGATACATTTTCCGGCCCCGGCCCCGGCCCCGGCCCCGGCCCGACATTTCCCCGAGAAATCCCCGCGGTATATGTTTAGTTTTTCCCTGAAGGTTTATATATGTTTAGTTATATTATTATATTTATATAACACTCTCTCTCTCTTTTTCTCATATATACTCTCAACTCAGTTGACTGACTTTCAACTCATCTCTCTCACACTCTCTTGTTCCTCTCTCTCGCACTCTCTTGTTCCTCTCTTCTGTCTTTCAGCTCTCTCAAACCCATGTCGATCCAGACCATCCAAATCAGATCCAGTGCATCTCCACCTTCGCCAAGGTCACCACCCTCAAGAACCACCGGCGCCGCTCTACCGTCCTCCGTACTCCGTCAGATCATGTTTCGGCCATGTTTCAGCCATGTTTCGGCCATCCAGACCAGATCCGTGCGCGATCCACCCAGATCGGTGTATATATATACATGTATGTGTGTGTGAGTGTGTATCAGTATCATTTTTTTTTTGGTTCATCTGTTATATATGTATACATGTAATGTTGTAATGTTGTGGTTGTTGTAATGTTCAGATCTGTCCATTTTTTTGGGTTCAGATCTGTCCAGATCGGTGTATATGTATACATTTTTTTTGGTTCAGATCTGTCCATTTTTTTTTTGTTGTAATGTTTTGGTTGTTGTTGATCTGTTCTGTTGGGGGTTGTTGTTTGTTGTGGATGCTGTTTTTTACGGGGATTTTTCGGGGTCGGGGATCCCCGATCCCCGTTGGGGGCGGGGGTGGGGAGGGTGATGGGTTCCCCGCCGGGGATCGGGGACGGGGACGGGGACTTTTGTGCCTTCGGGGATCGGGGACGGGGAGGGTGATCCCCGGCCCCGCCCTGCCCCGTTGCCATTCCTAAATATGACCCGCCTATCATGTACAAGAGTTGGGTGACTTTGGTAAAGGAGATTTATAAATTCCATATATATAATTAGTCACTCGTTTGAAATGCTGCTTAACGGAACTATATTTTCGAATGCTCAAAAATAAATAAATAAATAAATAAATTTTGATTGAATATTGGTAACTAAGTTTAGAATTAATTTTATTTGATGTGAAAATTTAATTGGGTTTATTTAGATTTTGTTGTGCACAGAAACTGTTTTCCAAATCAGTCTGGTTTTTCTGTTTCGTTTTCTTTCTGTCAATTTTCATGTACTGATTTTCCAACACAGGTGACGGAGCTTGGCGACCGAATCTTCGTCGGATGCACCGTCAATCACGCCGTCACGGACGGCACGTCGTTCTGGAACTTCTTCAACACCTTCGCCGAGATCTGCAGAGGAGCAAAGGATATCTCCAAGTCGCCGGACTTTTGCCGGAACACGGTCTTCGATTCGCAGGCTGTTCTCGGTTCCCGGGGGGCGGACCGTCGGCGACTTTTTCTGGCGACGAGCCGTTGAGGGAACGAATCTTCCATTTCAGCAGAGAATCGATCCTCGAGATGAAACTGAAAGCCAACAAAAAACTATCCACCGAAATTATTGGGAAACAGTGTAACGACAGTTGATGGTCACTAACGGCGTGATTAACGGAAATCGGACGGCTGAGATTTCATCATTCCAGTCGCTCTGCGCTCAGCTGTGGCGCTCGGTGACACGCGGTCGGAAACTGGATGGAAACAAAACGACGACGATTCGAATGGCGGTTAACTGTCGCCATCGATTGGAGCCGTTGTATTTTGGAAATGCGATACAGAGCATCCTGACCGTTGCTCTGCAAAAATGTCCTTACCACATAAAAAATAACTCTATTAGTTATGTAAAATAAAGATTAAAATTGTCTTCTAATCACCAATCATAACCCCATGCAACTACTGATCCCATGACGAGGAATGATTGATATTCTCATTAGATGGCTAACCCTCCATAATTTTTTCACAAGCAAATCCAATTTCTCACTCCAACTCCCACAAGCAAATCCAATCTCTCTCCTCAACCCCCAATCAAATATTGTTTAAATTATGTATATTTTTTTTGAGAAAGGCTATCGACCACACCCTTTAAAAGGTGTGTACCGTATACATTTTATAACTAAAAAATAATATAATTTCATATTTTTTAAGTCATAATAAAAAGAACTAAAAAATAAAATCATAGCCAAACAGCATATGAAACATAATCAAAAATTTCATGAGTCATAACTAAAGAAGAAAATTAGTTGTAATTAAAAAATAAAATGACATAACTTATGATGCATAGAGTAGGGGGTGTATAAAGTAGAATTTCCCATATTTCTTTTTCATTTTTTTTCTTGACAAATTCAAACACAAATTTTTTTTTTCTTTTCTCAATGTACCCTTTTTATGGAACAAATTTTTATTGAGATTATCACATGTGATAAGTGCTTGAATCTTGGAACCAATGTTTTGAAAATCAGATCGATGAGTGAACCGAAAAAAATGATTGGATAGATAGGTTACTGGTTCAACCATGAATGAACCGGAATCAAACCGTGATGTCATAAATAACTTTATAATATATTTGTAAAAAAAAATTAAGTTCAAGGAAAAAAAAAAGTATTTATATAAAATAAACGAACTAAAGCAAACTTATAATGCAATTGTTTTAGTATTAAAAGCAATAGATACATGAATAGCTTGAGGGTTGACATCTACAATACATTGCAAAAGGTGGGAGGTTCGAATCCTTCTATCACCATCAATAATGGTTTGAAATATTATTGTCAACCCAATAGTTCAATGAACGAGTGGTTCAAGCGGGTCACCGATTCAATTGGTTTAAATCGAGTTTTCAATACAAACAGTTATGTGTGGTAACTTGAACCAAAAATTGGGTCAATCGGCTGGACTGTTCGAATTTCAAAACCATTTAATTATCCTAATTTGACTGCATATGGTGGCTCAATGCCCTAAATGTTATGGTCGAAGATGGCTTAGTAACCTAACCACTTTGGGATAATTCATCTTTTGATTTGTAATTAGTTATTTTTTTAATCGATACAAGTATTTATACGAAGAAAATTAGGATGGAACAATTATAGTCTAACAAATATTTGAACCCCAAAAAGAAAATGTCTACCAGCTCAATAATCAATCTTAAAAAGAGTACTACAATTAAGAAGAAATAAACAATGCAACAACCTCACAATAGAAGAAAAATTATCAATTTTTGCATTTATCAAGGATTGATCCCTTAAACTTTCATATAGAGTGTACATAAATAACTAACTAAGCTAACTCAATTGGATTACGTTAATAGAAATTATGAGTTACAAGAAAAGGGAAAATCAACTAGAGAGAGTATCATCCGACACTCGATCTTGAACCACTCAGTTGGCCAGCCAAATTACATGCCATCAAACTACAAAGCTTTTGGTCGATTGTATGTAACGTTGAAGAAGGCAGATGCCATGTTTGCTTGCTTTGAAATTGTATTTTTCCAATAGCATTGAGATTTGTCAAGTTAACAAAAAATTAAAAAAAGAAAAAAGGAAAAACAGCATTTGTTTAGCATGAAAAATATTAAGAGATACAAGAAAATAAAATTTCTTGTACAACTTATTGAATTTCACTTGGAAGCCTTGCATAGATTCTATCATATTGATTCTTTAAATTTTTTTTTTTTTTTTATTTAAAAAAAAAGGGATAGGATTAACCAAGGATGCATTCACATCATCCATTTGTGTTGGCTAATCACTGCACCATCCACGCACAAGCACCAACACATCGGCATTCTGGTTGGGAAGCAATTAAATTAGGCGTCCTTTGGAAAACTTAAAATATAAGATTAAAAAAAAAATAGTATATTTGGAATAATTTTTTAAATTTTTAACAAAAAAATGTGTAAAAAATAAAGAGAAAAGAAAATTTTTAATTTTTTTTGTGTGTATAATTTGTTAATTTTTTTTGACTTTTTCAATAATTTTTTAAACTTTTAAGCTAAAAAAATAGAACTGCCAAACGATACCTAAACAAAAAGTCGTTACAAAAAATCAACTTATTCTCTATTTTTTTTCTTTTTTTTTTTTTCAATTTTTTTTCTTTTTTTTTTGTTGGAAAAAAAAAAAGTAAAATAAAAAAAGTTGATTCCCAACGAAAATGGCCACAAATTCAGCAATGCAGACTAATACGAGTTTGAAGGGGCATGAAAAGAACAAAATTGCACACAGAAATTCACAGCTCCAAAGGTCATATGGTTGAAGATCAAACAACTGGCTTGGACAGCTTTTTTGCTGATAAAGCTTTCATTGCATCAAGTAATAGAATTCCTTTTAAAAGATATGGATGTTACAAACTAAGCAACTATGCAATAAACAGTGAAATCCCCATGTTATTACAAAGAGATTACATCCAAATCAATTAGTAGACAACACAAACTGACCAATTCCTTGTGGTCCCATATTATACGATTTGTAAGAGAGGGTTCAAGAATGTCGTTGGAAAATTCGAAAATCTTCGAAGAAAAATTTGAATTCTCTAGAAAATGATGAGATACTTAGATTCTTCAATAGTCACAATTAAAAATACAAAAGCAAATAGATGATGGAGATAAGAGATTGGGTGAAGAAGAAGGCAAAGTAATTAGAGAGAGAATAATGGCAAGACTCTCCTGTGGATCTCTCACTTTCACTCTCAAAGTTGATAATGGAGAAGGAAAATTAGTTCTTTCCCAAGGGTTATCTCTCCAAAATCCATCCATTGTGAAGCTATGGGTGGGTGCTATTTATAGGCACCTTATAATGTGATTCCCCACAAGTAAATCAATCAATGGGAATAAAAAACTAATGCGGAAAAATTAAATCAGAAGCAACACAAGAATTTTTACGTGGTTCCCTCAATGTGAGGTATGTCCACGGGATCGAAATCCGATTCCACTATCAACCAAATAAATTCCAAACGATTACAAACGAGACACTAATGGTCTCACAAAACCACCCTTAGGTGAATTCCAAATAATCACAAATAAATAAGAGGAAAGACCTCACCAAATAGATGAACCAAAATCTTCAGAACCTGAGTTGAAGAAGACCCAAAATAATTAACCCAAACAACCGAATCCAAAGCAGCCAACCGAACCAAAGCAGCAACAAAGCATTGAATTTGACCAAGTCAAAAACGCTACACCAATCAACACCAATTGAAAAACCCACCAAATTTATTTTCAATGTTGTTCTGTATATACGGCACAACACACTAAAACAATATATATATATATTGTTAATCTAGGGTTTTGTAATCAAACCCTAATTGTATCCAAATTGAATTGGGCCTCCACAAATATAATATATAAAAATATATTATACCTAAACCAAGTCAAATTAAAACTCTTTTTCCAAAACCAATTGAGTCCCACACTCCAATAAGGAGGTATACCCAACAATTCTCCCCCTACCGACTTAGGTGGAGACATCAACCATACCCGCCAAAGTTCGACACTTTAAATGTTTGTCCCTCGACAAAGTCTTTGTCAACATATCTAAAATATTATCATCTGTGTGAACCTTTTCGAGTTGTAACAATTTCGAATCTAGCACATCACGAATCCAATGGTATCTCACATCAATGTGTTTCGATCTCGAATGAAAAGTAGAATTTTTACTCAAGTGAATAGCACTTTGACTATCACAATAAAGCACATACTTTTCTTGCTTTAAACCCAACTCTTGCAAAAATTTCTTCAACCATAACTCTTCTTTGCAAGCTTCTGTAATAGCAATAAATTCAACTTCGGTAGTTGAGAGAGCAACACATTTTTCTAATTTAGATTGCCATGCCACAGCTCCCCCTACAAAAGTCATCAAATACCCCGAAGTAGATTTCCTAGAATCAACATCACCAGCCATGTCAGAATCTGTGAACCCATCAAGTATCGGCTTACCATCCCCAAAACACAAACACACCTTCGAAATCCCTCGAAGATATCTTAGAATCCATTTTACCGCTGCCCAATGTTCTTTACCCGGATTAGAGAGAAACCGACTCACCACACCAACGGCGTGAGCAATATCCGGCCTTGTACAAACCATGGCGTACATCAAAGAACCAACTGCTGAAGCATAAGGAACTTTCAGCATCTCTTCCTTGTCTTTCTCACTTGTAGGACATTGATTCGAACTAAGCTTGAAGTGACCCGCAAGTGGACAATCAACCGGCTTTGCTTTATTCATGTTGAACCTCTCAAGAACTTTCTCAATGTAGCTTTCTTGAGACAACCAAATCAGTCCCTCTTTGCGATCACGAACAATTTTCATACCAAGTATTTGCTTTGCCGGCCCCAAATCTTTCATAGCAAAAGATTTACTCAACTCTAACTTCAACCTGTTTATCATGGTAGAATCTTGACCCACAATTAGCATGTCATCAACATAAAGCAAAAGAATAATAAATTTACCATCCGGAAAATTTTTCACAAACACACAATGGTCCGAAGTAGTTTTAGAAAAACCATTATTCATCATGAAAGAGTCAAATTTTTTGTACCATTGCCGCGGAGCTTGCTTGAGACCATACAAACTTTTCTTCAATTTGCAAACAAATTTCTCTTTTCCCTTTCTCCACAAAACCTTCCGGTTGTTCCATGTAAATTTCTTCTTCAAGATCACCATGAAGAAATGCGGTCTTCACATCAAGTTGCTCAACTTCAAGGTTCATACTTGCAGCCATGCCAAGTACAACCCGAATAGAAGACATCTTTACAACCGGTGAGAAAATCTCGTCAAAGTCAATACCTCTCTTTTGCCCAAAGCCTTTCACAACAAAACGTGCCTTGTACCTCAGATTCTTGCCATCATTCTTCAATTTGAAAACCCACTTATTTTTCAGAATTTTCCTCCCCTTGGGTAACTTCACTAAGTCATAGGTGTGATTTTCAAATAAGGAGTTCATCTCCTCTTCCATGGCCTTTTTCCAATCACCTTTCTTTGCATGCTCAATTGCTTCTTGGTAGCTCTCCGGCTCCCCTTGATCAGAAATCAACACAAATTCATTGGGAGGATACTTTCTTGAAGGTTGTCGGTCCCTTGTAGATTTCCTCAACTCAACACTACAACAAAAAAGGCCTTTGGTGACAGGCTGATTTTGTCTCCAAACATCAAAATTTCGTCACTAAAGTGATCTGTGACGAAAAAAATTCGTCACCACGTTCGTGGCCTATACGTCGTCACAAAAAGTACCTGGTGACGAAAAACAGTTTCGTCACCTATTTTTCATTTTTGGCGACGAAATGTTTCGTCTCCAAATGTTAAATTTTTCGTCCTCTAAAACACCAATTTCGTCACCAAAACTAAATAATATTTTATTTCAATTATTTTTTGCGACAAAATATTTCGTCACCAAATATATTTTAGTGACGAAAGTTTTCCTCACCAATGATATGGATTAAGATGACAAAAAAATTTGTCACTAAAATGAGCAAAAAAGAAAATTATTCAATGACAAAATATTTTGTCACCAAATATGTCAATTTAGCGACGAAATATTTAGCAAATGTGACGAAATTATTTGTTTCATACTATATCATTAGTGACAAAATTATTCGTCATGTTTTTTGAAAACTAATAGCAACATTTTTTATTTCGTCACTAATAAAAATTAAAAATTTTGAAAATAGGAATACTATTTTCTTCCGAAATTTTTTCTTTTCAGTAACAATTCCCTGCGCATTTTAATAACCTGTTCAATAAAATATCTATTACAAATCAATACAAAAATCTGTTTATTTTTATAAACATCACAATCGAATTTTAGCACTATCCACAAAAATACAATATGAACTGCATGTGAATTATAAACATATCTCTTAATATCCACAAAAAAACGTCTACTAATATCCACAAATATAGTATCAACCGTATGCAGATTACCAAACACATCTCCTAATATCCAACAAAAAATATGTCTACTAATATCAACAAAAATAAAATATCAAGGGCAGATTACCAAACATGCCCCGTAATACTGACAAAAATATTTATTTACAACACAACCAAAATACATGTAAGGTAATATGAACAAAAACACAAAATGAGCTACCATCAGCCCTCCAAATTACCAAACACGTCCATATCAAATCTCGAATCTGCAAAAAAATGAAACACAAAAAAAAAAAAAAAAAAAAAAAATCAGTTAGACAAATTATTATCTTATTCTTATCCATAACATATACAATTTAACACACATTTTTTGACTTAGTTTTCAAACCGGGAGTCCCGTGCTAATTCCGTAAGTTTCCACAACTCACATTGGTTAATCCCAAGGTGTTTGAGGTGTTTCCCAGG
>JAXFYN010001058.1:0-55000 GCA_036172215.1 Camellia granthamiana
AAGAACGAGCTGTGTGCCTGGAAAATGAGCGGTGTGCCCGAGGAACGAGCTGTGTGCCCCCAAGAATGAGCTGTGTGCCCAAAGAACGAGCTGTGTGCCCGAAAAATGAGCTGTGTGCCCGAAGAACGAGCTGTGTGCCTGGAAAACGAGCTGTGTGCCCGAGGAACGAGCTGTCTACCCGAAAAATGAGCTGTGTGCCCCCAAGATGAGCTGTGTGCCCGAAGAACGAGCTGTGTGCCCAGAGAATGAGTTGTGTGCCTGGAAAACGAGCTGTGTGCCCGAAGAACGAGCTGTGTACCCAGAGAATGAGTTGTGTGCCTGGAAAATGAGCTGTGTGCCCGAAGAACGAGCTGTGTGCCCGAAAAACGAGCCGTGTGCCCAAAGAACGAGCTGTGTGCCGGAAGAACGAGCTGTGTGCCTGGAAAACGAGCTGTGTGCCGGAAGAACAAGCTGTGTGCCCGGAAAACGAGCCGTGTGCCCAAAGAACGAGCTGTGTGCCCGAAATGTGCTGTGTGCCCGAAATAAGCTGTGTGCCCAAACGGAGCTGCGTGCCCGAAATGAGCTGCGTGCCTGAATGAGCTGTGCGCCCAAAAGAACTGTGTGCCCAGATAAACAGAGTGTTGTGTTTCGAGCTGCATGCCGAATAAACAGAATATTGTGTTGTGAGCCGCGTGCCAAACAAACAAAATGTTGTGTTGTGAGTTGTGTGCCAAATGAATGGAATGCTGTGTCGTAAGCTATGTGCCAAGTCTTGCATTGTGCATGCATTTCACTCGCGCTTTCTTGCGCATCGCACTGTTTTGTGCAGTTTATCACTCGCGCTGTCTTGCGCATCCTTTGCCTTAGCACTGTCTTGCCCACCTGTATAGCATTATTTTGTGCATTCCTTCTGCATCGCACGGTCTTGTGCACTTTCCGGTCTAGGAGACCTTAAATCCTCTAAAGATGCAATTCCTTTGGTGTTTGTCGTGCCCGAACGACTTCCAGTGGTCTGGTATAGCCACCTGCCTGTGCTTGCAGTGAGTTCCTAGGAGACCAACTGAGACGGTGGAAACTAGAGTTCGAATGGCTCATGCCTAGAACGCAAAGGTTCGGGATTTCCGAGACTAAAGTCTGGTTTAAATACCCAGGGGTATATCCTCGACTTGAAATCTGTATGGCAGCCCCATAGATTGAGATAGCATACGAATGCGCCTCAATTCTGGATACTGAACCAACCTAGTCTGTCACCCTGTTGGAGAATAGGGAAAGCTGCGACCATAGTTAGGGAGAAAAGTAGTACCTCTGGTTCAACCAAGAAGAAGCGAAAGATCCTCAGCAGCATGAGGCACGATATTGTATATACGGTTTATTTGAGGCTGGTGCGACCAGACGAGCCGCACAGGTATTGTATCTTCTCCGTGTGAGATGTGGCGAGAATTGAATAAATTCTCTGTATTCTCCGTGTGAGATGTGGCATGAAATGTAGTTATTGCTTTGCATTCTTGCTTAAAACTGTTACATCTATTTGTGAATATTTGCTTCATTATAGCTTGCTGCTTCACATGATCTGAGTTACATTCGGCTTTGTGCATATCGCTTTGCATTTTGCCCCCCGCAGACATATCTTTCTGTTCGTCTCGCCTGTTTGTCTAAGTCTTCGGTCTTGTCAAAAATGGGTCGTCTCTGGGCTTTGACATTCACTCCCGTCACTCCTTGACTTCCGAGTTCTGTCAAAGAGGGGCAACTGTAGACACCCCATTTTTGACTGACCTTAAGACTCAGACGTTACCGATTGGGCGCTTGGTGATGTTGCATATTGTGCTCGTCCTGAGGTTGCGGAGTCACGGCTGCGAGCCTTGGCTCCGGACTTCCAAACTCTTTTGTGCTTTGCCTCGGTTTGCGAACCAGGCCCTGTTTTCTTTGTTTTCTCTTCCGAAGGGAGGGAAAGGTCTCGTAGGTCATCTCTCAATGGTTGTAGGCTACGTTTCATGGTCGTAGGCCATTTTTCCCGTTTGGAGCCTGGTTTCCGATTTTCGGAGCCGTCGGCCGTGTGCCTCGGTTCGGGACCGCTTAACTACCTCCGTTTGCTCCGGTTTTTGGCACACACCTTGTTTCCTCCCTTTTGAGGGATACTGTGGCCTGACAGACCAACTCCGTGGTCGAACGCCACTTCCAGTGCCTAACAGCCTGTTTTTGGGCCCCCGAACTGCGTGTTTCGGCCCCCGAACCTTTGTTTTGCATTCATCTTGGTCCATTTTTGGCAGGGACCTTATTTTCATTGTTAGAAAGGTTGTAGGAAGGTGGGAGGCCAGCAATTGTTCTGAAAAGCCAATTTTATTCCTTCATCGCTCTTCATCGCCCGTTTTCTTCACTAGAAAGCTAGTTTTTCCCACTCCCGGGCCACTTTTTCTGAATTTCCACCACACCATTGTGTTGTACACACCTGGGAGGCCACCAATATGCGTAGGTCGGCCAGTAATTGTTCTTGACCCTTTTGAACCCCTTTAAAAAGCTGGTTTTTCTCTCTCTTGGTTCATATTTTCTGGGTTTTAACCATACAGTTGTGTTGCATTCATCTGGGAGGCCACCTTTTGGGGGTGGCCGGCCAGCATTTCTTTTGACCCTTTTGACCCTTGGCCGGCCGACCAGGGGAGGTGGCCGGCCGGCCACCTGGACCTTTTGCACCTGGCCGGCCATTCTTCTCTCTCTTGGTGCATTCCAACTGTGCCAGCTGTTTTGCACCAGACCCTCTGCCCGAGGGTCTGTCCTTTTGAGGGGAAATTTGAATTGGTTTTTTCCCCTCCTTTCCCTTGGCTTCTCTTCTCTATAAAACCAACCCATGAGCCTCATTTCTAAGGGTTAGAAAAACCAGCTGGGGCATTGATACATACACTCCTATATCTATCTACTCCAAGCCTCCAAACACCTTGATTCTTGGCCATTATACCCTACACCTCATAGCCTACCACCTCCACACTCCATTCCAGCAACTTGGAGGTCATTTGCAGAGGTTGAAAGCTCAGAATCTTGGACCAAGAGCTGCTGGAGGTCGGCTCTTCAAGGGTGAGTCCCTATTTTCCCCACTTTTGCATCATTTTGCTCTATATCTTAGCCCCTTTTGCTTGCATTTTTGGGCTTCGACCTGAACTGGAAATAGTCTTATCTTGAGTTCATCTTCATATTTGATCAAGGACTTTTCCTGTTTAAGGTCTTCTACTCCCCCTTTGTGTTTTATCTCTCTTTTAGGGCTTATCTTGCATGATACATTAGCCTTATTTGTGAGCATTTCTGGGCTTCGAGCCAAACTGTAAAGTGCCTTATTTTGAGCCCCTCTTCAACTTTGTTGAAGGGATCTTTACTGTTTGAGGCCATCTGCTGCCTCTTGTCCTTTATCTCTCTTTTAGGTATATTTTTGCATCATATTTTAGCCTTACTTGTGAATATTTTTGAGGCTTGATATAAACTGAAAAAAGTCTTGTTTTGACCTCCTCTTTAAGTTTGTTTGAGGTCACTTTTCTGTTTGGAGTCATCTTCTTCCTTGCATGCTTCATTTCCACATGCTTTGAGCCATGCATTTGAGCATTTGCGTAAGTCTTGTTTTGGCCTCTTAGCCACTGAAATCCAGAGGATTTTCAGTGGCTTTGATGAGGTTTTGAGCCTTGAAGTCATAGAGGGGTGACCCTCTCACCCCTCATTCTCTTTACTAGTATGTTTGGCCACCCAAAGGGACCCTATTTTGCATGCATCGAAATCACTTTTCAGGATTTATTCTGAGGGTTTTGAGGTCTGCCTCGGTTCTGTCCGAGGCCCTCTTGGCCATATTTTATGTCTATGATGCATGTGTAGAGCAATTCCGTTCAAGGCCTCTCAAAGAGGCCTTTCTTTGCATGTTCCCGAGACTGATTCCAGGGCCTATTTGGCGAGTTTTAGGGCTTTCATAACCCATTTCCAGAGTTTTTTTAGTCTTGCTAAGTTTCTACCTTGTATGTGCTTAATAACTCCTTGCATGGCCCTCTAAAGGAGCTCATCATTTTTGCACATGTTGGCTGCATTTCAGTGATTATTTGGGCATATTTTCATATGTTTTGTTCACTGATTTTTGCTGGTTTGATGAGTTCTCATGCGCTTCATATACATGCCATGTAAACCATGTTTGCTAGTTAAAGTCGCATGCTATTTTAGTCCATCATGCTAGCATCTTTTGGTTATGCTTTGAACTAGAAATGTTCATGTTTTGGGACTGCCTTGGCTCTGTCTTTATGCTTCATGATCAAATAATGCATGCTTTGTATAGCTATAAGTCAATACATGTGCCTAGTTCTGAGTTTCGGGGCTCATCTCATGTATCGGGTGCCATGTTTCCATGTTTCAGGATCATTTTGCATCATGTTTCAGTGCTGGAATTTGCATGTCTGTATGCCATATTTCATGCCTTGCCATGCCTTGTTAGAGTTGCATACTATGCCTTAGGTTCGGTCCTTGGTTTGCGTGCATGTATGCACGCATTTCGGTTATCTCATTTTCATCTTATGGCTACTGATGTGAGTGTGGCTGAGGTCCACTCATGTTGGTGTAAGTCCATCGTGCATTGTGTATGCCATTTCATAGCATTGTGTATGCTAGGTTGTATGTTGGTCGCATTGTATATGCCATCTCATTTGCATCGTGTTTGGGATAGGAGTTAGCCTAAGCACGGGAAACGAGGGACGTTTCGTACTCCGAGTGACGGAACGTGTCTCAATTCCCGATCGCCGGCACTTCGGATTACCCATGATGGAGTTTAGGCCTTGTTAAGTTTTCATGTGCATTCATATCACATCGAGTCGTGCAATTCGACTCCTCGGCCATCATGCATCGAGATGCGTGATTGGTGGCACGAGGATCGAGGACTACACTCCCGAAGAGTAGTCATGCATACATATGTGAAAATACATTGCCATGCCCCTTTGTTGCTCTCTGTTGCAGCAAATCAGAAACCGACAGTCTTTTGGAGCTTCGTGCAGTATTCCAGGCTTAATTATAAACAGAGGCTAACCGGGGCATCGCAATGGATTTCCGCGCAAAACAACACAAGCATACATCATCCATCATCCGGAGCAGAGCTGAGGCAGTCCATAGGCTTGCATGCTAATTCACTACTTTCCTAGATTAATTTGTTAATTAATTGGGGTTTTGTACTTATTCGGACTGTATTATTTATTTGGACCCTCCGCACGAGGGCAATGTTGTAATAAGTGTGCGTGTGTGTGATGTATGTCTTCCAACCCCACGTCTTTCTCCCTTTTATTTACCAGCTTATGATGGTTAGATTAGGGCATGTTTCAATTAGCATACAGTATGATAGCATGTTTGCATTCATTCATCTGTTTTGCATGCACTGAGCTCGGTGCATCATACTCACTGCATTGTACTTCAATTCCAAGTTGAATACATGTTAGCTGTAACATTTCATATGCCATGTTTAGAATAGCCGAGCCTATCTTAGTTGCATTTTGCATGTGTTGCATTAGGCATTTCTGTATAGTTAGGATCATGCATGGATTTCTAACATAGCTTCTGTTTTGGCTTGGAGTACTCGGTAAGTTTTATGCTTTAGCATCCTTGCATGCGTGTGAGTGACTGCCATGATAGCATTCTTACCATGAGGCTATGTGCTTACGTGATATAACTGCCTGAATGCCTGTGGGTGAAGGTTGGGTTATTTGGATTGGAACAATTCATCGACTGTGAGTTTTAAGCCCACTAGATAGTGGCAAAATCATCTTTTCTAAAGCCCACCTGAGGGTGGCAAAATCCGCTTTTTAAGCCTACTTGCGAGTAGCAAACCACTTTAAAAAATAAACAAGAAATGTTTTGTTCCAATTCAGGCGACTCAGTCTATACTTGTATGCTGTGTGCATCACATAGTAAATCTAGGCTAATAACCGGAATAAGAACGCATAATGTTTTCAAAACTAGATATCATGGTTAGTAGAGGCCGATCTTTGATCGGGCGAGCGGGGGTGCTCACGAAGTGACCTTCCCCAAGCGTACCCAAGTTTCCGAGCTGAGGCAACTTTGGTGATGACGGACACGTGGCCTTAGGCAACGAGTCAGGGTTTCTTAAATTTCCCAAAATAAAATATTGAGGTGGCGACTCTGTATCTGGCAAAGCAATCCATGTTTGGCACTTCTTTCTAAAAATTTGTTTTCTCAAAATGATTTGCCGAATTTGGACTCTTTGGTTCAGATTAAGAACCGTGACAATTTGAGTCCGAACTGTAGTGAGCCCAAAATGAACAGAACGGGACTAATTCTCCCGGGGCGTTCGGGGACGTCTACATAAGCCGATAACAATTTGAAACAAATTTTGTGCCCCTGTTTGGTGCCGTAGCGAAATCGGAATGAAGCCGAGACAAAGTAGGGTGCTTGGTGATATGCAAAGTGAGCCATTGCAGTCAATTTTTGAATAAAATCCGTAATAATAATAATTTTTTTTGAGCTGAATTTGCAAATTCTGACCGTATGGATGGACCCAGAATGCGTCAAATAGCTGGAAAAGACTATTGGATCGCTGTGATCAGATTCTTGATAGCATAATTATAGCCAAAATGGATCTGACGGCTCAGATCAACAGGGTGTAATGCAACTGCGAGCCACAGGATTATTTTTGCATGTCTTGCTGGGTTGTCTTCTCTAGTGAAGGAATTCATTTTCTGGGCAAATTTTGATCGGCCCGTATGGCTTCGTTTTAGCTTCGATTTTGATGCGGTTTGTTGCGTTGGATTCGTCTCGATGAGTACTTCACATTGGTATAATCAACTTGATTTCAACAATGTTGAAAATTATAGTTCTTTTTTAAACTATGGGCTGCTGCGCAATTATTGGCAAGCGTTGGTTACTTTTTTGCTCCTTTGGGTAGTGGCTTTGGATTTCTTGAGTCGACGTGAATCCTTTGGTATTGTTAGATGTGTATTTCGATAAGCCGAGGTGCTAGTTTTATGCCGAGATATTAGTGCCGAGGCATTGTGTTGCCGAATATGTCCAACGTTTTGAAGTGGGCGTATGTGGCTAAGTAGTCTTGATGTTGTGAAGTGGACGCGTGGCTGAGTAGTCGGGCCGAGTAAGCAATGTTAGCCGAATAAGCGATGTTGCTGCAGTGCGGGTTCCCAAACTGGTTAGAACAGTATGTAGTGGTGGAAAGGTGCCAATGTATTGAAACTCTTGATTGGATTGAAACTCGGCGAGTGATTAGTTGCCGATCAATTCGCCACAAGGGTCGTATGTGTTCGGCGCATAACTCCTTAATCACCCCAGGCAAGAGTTGCTTGGCATTTGGTCGGCACATTTAAAAATCATTTGCCAATCACTTTTTGTCACTTGCCGAGAACTGTTCTTAGAGGAGCAAGACCCAATTGCTGGTGCCGATTAACACTCCTCTTGGCTTGTCAAAAAACTAGTCGGCATCTCTTAGTAATAGTTCGCAAACTCTGCTTTTTGACAGCACTTGGTAGGTTATTAGATAAATGGCGGAGTACTGCAATCTATAGTTTTAATTAAATTGAAGGTTATAAGCATATATGTATATAGAAATCATATTGAAGGCAACAATTATTTAAAGAGAAAAGAATAGAGGTTCCACTTAGCAACTTGTGTTCGCATAATCTCAAGAAGTAAACTACTTAAAAGTAAATCGAACCAAATAGAGAAAGAAATTACTAGATCAGAACATTAGCCGAGTAGTCCAAATGTATGTGGAACAACATATGCATCACTAAACTTAGCCTCCTAAGCATGGAAATATTAATAGCTCTACATACTTAGTCAAGACCATATCTTATATATGGAGTTTCTAATTAGCTTCATATAAAACCGATCAAAATATTACCAAAAATTACTATAATAACTCATCATGGTCAAACTTTGTTAATAACTCTTGGAGAGAATTTTTCTAGAAAGAGAGAATGAAGACCCAGCCATGGGTTTAATGGTAATATCTAGTTCTTGAGCCAAACAAATTGTCAAGCTATCCATGGCATATAAATACAAGTCAATATTAATATTTGTGCAAATATTTATTATCTTGTAATAAATATTATTTTTATTCTCATGATCGGAAAGTCAGCAATGTCATTGGCTCGCTGACTTCTGTGTTACCTCTTGGTCTTTTATCTTGCCATTTGCCGAAATGCTTGATCGGCAACTGATTATGCGAATAACTCTTCATAACTTTGTTTATTCCATTGCTTGCCCAACCTCAAGCAACTTGCCGCAATGGGTAGCTGAGTTGCCAAAATGGTCACTGCAATTTTTCTCGACAAGCTGAAATGAACACCTAAAAAAGAGATTGCCACAAGGATCAAGGTGATAAATAAATTTATATGCAAAGACTACAAAAATGAGTTAATCGGTTTGATATTGTGGAGCAAAAAATAAAAGAAATCCAGGAGGTGGGTCCTACCCTAGTTGGCGGTATGTGGCCAAGGTGACGAATGAAGCCTGCTGTCAAAATTACATGCGGATCAAACACGATCCAACCGTTGAGTTTTCATTTACTGTTTCAAATTGGCCGATTTATTGATCTCAATATGAGACTCAGAATTTGCAAAATCGGAATCTAAAAACGAATTCTACACGGCAAAAAACTAGAAGGTAGTCGCCCTCAAAGTTTATCGGATCACCCAATTAACCCGAACGCCCTAAGATACAATAGAGTGCCTTGAGCCGAGAAGCACACAATAAATTCTTATGACATCTTCTCCATGCAGCAGGTCGTGAAATCCATAATTTTTTTTAACTTCAAATACTTGACTTTGAGCCTTTAGATCTCCCTCGTTTTAAGTCCGATTGGCCTCGTTCTTGCGGCGCTGGATTCATCTCTCGGCCTAGTATTCATTCCACTATTTAGATGCCCCATTTTGCCTTTGTTTGAATGCCGTCGGACATGTGAAAGTTGACCAAAAAATAAGGTTCTATTATTTTTTTTTCTTTTTCTTTTGGGTATTGTTCGGCTCCTGTAATCGGTAAAAGTGTGGCCGGCTGAAGAATGTTGTGTGCTGTTGTCTTTAATAGAGTTGTTAGCTGGGCGACATCATTTCTACTCTGAAAGCTCTGGGTCGGCCGCCTCACTGGGTTTGTCTTGCCGAGACATTTGGAAGGCAAATCGCCTTGGCTGACATACTAAAGCACTTGGTCAGCACGACTTCACCTTTGCCGATAATAGCGCTAGAGAGAGCCGTGATCGGCCTATGACACCTTACTGAGTTGCTTGATAGGCAAACCAAATAAAGTGCCGAATTAAATGAGCCTTTCGGTTTAATAGTACTCCGTTCTCAATTCGGCTCCGCCGAGGATAGTGGTGTCGAATATCTTGATTAATAAATTAGCCGTTTGGATGCTTTCACCTTTTTTTTTTTTTTTTTTTTTTTTTGGCAACCTATGCTGGCTTGCTGGTCAAAAGACTTTTGGAGAGAAAAATTAAAGACCCAACTGTGGATTCCATAAAAATTGTTAGTATAGATATATGTATATCTCAAGAATTAATTATAAAATAAACTCCTGTGAGGCAAAAACTAAATAAACAATCCTGGGAGTGGGTTTGGCCAAGCAACCCTTTTAATAATGCCGAAAAGAAGCTCCCACAAACATAATCTGAAACCCATTTTTAGAGAGAGAAAGTGAAGATGCAAAAGTAAATCCATGAGCACTTGTTTTATTGTAACACTTTTCATCAAGATTTATCATGAAAAGAGAAAAGAGTTTCTATGGAGTTTGTCAGTACACACAGATATATGTATACAATTCAAGAATCGATTGTACAATAATTTTATAATAAATTTCGTCAGAGAGAAAATTCAAAGCTTAGCTGTGGCTCGTGATAACCATCAAAGTGTTGTTGATGTTGAATGTTTACTTACAGTAACATGTTTGCTGTGTTCTTCGTTGGTCTCGTTCAGTCATTTTCCACAGACGGCTCCAATTGTGAGACCATGAAATATCCCCTCACATGGATTGTAGAGATCCAACAAAGAGATGAACTTGGTCCTAGTAGACCTGCAAAGATGAGCATGATCGGCGCCACCCAACTGGGGTTGCCGGTCGGAGGCACTCCGATGGTGAAGTCAGTAACCGGATAAGTAGAATCAAAGTCTAGAAAGTGTAGAGTGCTTGGTGTGTAGTGTAGGAAAAGAGAACATACCTCCTCTTCTGGGATGCCCCCCTTTATATAGATGGGGGGTGTGATATTAGTTTGGGCTGGACCCATTGTAGGTCTTGTTTGGGTTAACCTCAATAAGCTGATATATATTTTTTTCTGGCTCCCACATCAATGAATTAATTAATAAAAACAAAAGTAAAAGACAATAAAACATTTAGAATTTTAGTGACATACAATGCATCTATAGATGAACAGCTTTTGAGCTTGTGTTTGTTTAGAAAGATATAGATGGTGCCAGGCTATAGAAAGTTTGGGTTATTGTTTTGAGTTTTGATTAGGAGATGGGCTTGGGGCCCAATCCATGACAAAAGTCCAGTAAGAGATTGCGTTGTTGGGCCACGAGTCCACGACTTGTGTTTTGGATGAACCATTTTTTAAGCAATAATAATCAAAGCTCAACCAGAAAGAATGATGCTGTAATCAGCCTTCCCCCTTTATTAACCCCAAACCACTGAGCTTATACCTAATACCCAGGGCAGGCCCTGAGTTTTTGGGGACGAAGTAATTTTCCGAGGCTTTTAAGATATTTGTAAAAAAGAAAAAAGAAAA
Source organism: Camellia granthamiana (assembly GCA_036172215.1). NCBI lineage: Eukaryota > Viridiplantae > Streptophyta > Magnoliopsida > Ericales > Theaceae > Camellia > Camellia granthamiana. The sequence goes on from JAXFYN010001058.1 coordinate 10,727, forward strand.
AAATCTTCTTTCGTTTAAAATTTTCAAAAATAATTTTGAGCTTACAATTCGTATGTTTTTATATTTTTTGTATTTGGAATTTTTTTTTTTAAAAAAGTCACAAATATTATATTTTTAAAGTGTATCTAGATTAAATATATCTACAAAATAATTTTTTTTTATTAAAAAAATTTACTAAAAAAACACACAATTGGGCGATAAAGAGAGAGTTAAAAAAAATAGACCAAACAGAATTGACCTAACGATTAATAAATACACATGTGTTCTATATTTTATTTTTTAATTGGGCTAACAACTAACACTTATAAATATTTTTTAATTGGGCCTTTTATCAATTAAACCAAATAGAATTTTTGAGACTCTTTAAACTGGCCTAAATGAATAAAACAAAATTGGATCATTTTGAGTTTTTAATATAGTACACGATTAATGAATTTGGCAGCTTTTTTTTGGGTCTAATTTTTGGTACCCTAGGCACAGGCCTTATTAGTCTTAGCTCAGGACCGACCGTGCTAATACCCTTATCATATATATATATATATTAGTGGGTGTGTGCCCACTCGATGAATTTGCTATTAAATTTGTAAAATATAATGTATAATTTTGATTTAAAAATATATATATATATATTGTATACTATTCAAGTGGTAAAAATGTTGCCCTACTTTTGCAACCCCGGTTCTTAATAATATAAATCCTCCTTTTTATTGGGAAAAAAAATAGGAGTGTGACGTGCGTTTTGATTTATTCAAAGACTCTGTTAACAATAAGAAAGTTGGCTCTCAAATTCCTAAATCCTCAATGATATTTGAATTCGACTTTACTGGTGAGCTAAAATTGTTGAAAATGGCCACCCAACTATCTTGGCATCGTTTTGTCTCTGACATTTTGTTGTTGACGACCAGAACACTTTTTTTTGCTGAAAACATTCACATCGACCTCGCCAATCACTCCATGTGGTTAAAAATGGGTGCCATACATAAGTCGATTTGAATTATTGTTTTGTATAATGTTGAAATTTTAGTTGTCAAATTTGCAATGGCTCATAAATACCGAATGTGAAATATCGTATTATGAATGGTCATATGGCTTTAATTTTGAAAATCTCCAACTTTGGTTGTGAAAACATCAAACACCGTAGGTAGAATTTTGGTGGTAATTTTGAAAATCTCCAATTTTGGTTGTGAAAACATCAAACACCGTAGGTAGAATTTTGGTGGAGTGAATGTGTAGCTATGTGAAATACACAACATGTGTGTCTTGGTAAAATATTTTAGAGTGTTGATCTTCACATTGTATTATGATATTTGGCTTTTGATTATATTTTTTTTGTACATATTCTCATTGTGTGTTAATCATGGTTTTTTGAATATTCACATTGTACATTATGATTTCATCACATGTTCACATCGTGGAATCCGTGGACATTTTTCTCGTTATGGTTAGGTGAATATCGTCATTGTTTTATTTATGTTTTTTTGAAGGCGTTGGCTTCTGTCCAGTCCTTAATCGGACTGGACCGTGCTGTTGGGCCCGTGGGGGCCCACCACGGGTCCCGTTTTGATAATCTAAACCGTTCAATGTGTAGAACTCGTCGAGTACTATAAGCCTGTAAAAAATCACGTTAATCGGATATCGGTAGCTATGTGATCAAATCAGATTTTTGTCAACCGTTAATTTATTCACCGTCTATTTTTTTTATACAAAACTGATTTGATCACATAGCTACCGATATCCGATTAACGTGATTTTTTACAGCCTTATAGTACTCGACGAGTTCTACACATTCAACGATTCAGATTATCAAAACGGGACCCGTGGTGGGCCTCCACGGGCCCAACAGCACGGTCCAGTCCGATTAAGGACTGGACAGAAGCCAAGCCCTTTTTTGAATGTTCATATTATGAAACTCGTTGACATTTTCCTCGTCATGGTATTTTGAACATTCATATTATGAGTTGCTATTGTGAACATTCATATTATGAATATGGATGGTATTTTGAATGTGGAGTATGTTAGCAATCATAACAGTAATTGAGAGAATGTAGACTTTTAATATCGAAATCGAATTTGAACAAATAAAAAGTTGAATGTGCGAAATCATCTCACATTGATAATTATAAGTTTAGTGTGAATGTTCACTCTGTCAAATTTAATTTTTTTTTATTTTACATAATTACATATTTAAATGAGATGTTGTTTGATAGATCTCGTTAAATATGTTTCAAAAATATTAGTTTTATTAAAAAATATGTAGAACAAAAATTATGAATTTTTACAATTTACTATGCCAAAAGTAAAAAATAATTCAAATTAGTGCATATCATAAGCACATATTAGGTTACTAAGATTTAAAAAATATTTATAAGGATAAAATTATTTATAAAAGACCTCAAATATAATCATTGGGATTTGGTAAATCAATTCCAAATAATAAGATATTTTGAAATATAAAAATAGCTTATGTATTAATTAAGATACAAGCACATGAAAGAGGATATTTCATCAAATTTCTCTACTATTTATACCATATTTAGCATGACCAATGCAAGGCTACCATGTGGCATCGAGTTTTGGTAAGGAGAGAATAGATAAGATTTAATTCATAGAATATTCATATTGTATGTCTTCTATATATTTATTGGATTTATTAAAATAATTTCTCTCAAATACATATATATTTAATATTTTTATAAATAATATTAATATAAAATATATATAAATATATATTTTAAATTATAAAAATATTTTTAAATGATTGTATTTTATTTATTTTTGTAGGGAAGTGGTTTGGAAATACTCTTCGGATCCTGAGAGACGCTAGTGATCCTCAGCTAGCCACCTGAAAAGATACAAACACTCCGGTCGAGGGTGCCGGAATTAGCACTCCGACGAACAAGTCAGTTCAGACGCTCAAGGCAACTTCTCTACTAAGTTAAGTGAAGTGATTTTTACATACCTTTCTATACCCGTTGTTCTTGTATTTATACCCGTTCCTTTTGATCCTCGGGGCCATGGCCTACTTTTTAATCATTGTCCTTTCTTTTATTCGGCCCTAAGGACTTACACTTATTCGGCACATATATTATATTCAGCCTCCCACTCTCGTAGGATATAGCTAATTAATATCAGTCTTCCAATGGTACGCACCTTCTGATTTTTCTATATATTCGGCACCCACAATTGCCCCCCGAACTCCCTATTGACGGTAGTCAATCGGCGTGTTTGGTCTTGAATTGGAAAAGTTAAAATAGGTCAGGCGGCTTCGTGTACCCCAATATAGATGTCAGGATGCGTACACCTTTTAGTTCATCATTACGCTTTCCCGCCTCAATCGTGCGTCTCGCATTTATTGTGATTTGAAATTTCAGTCCTTTCGAATGCACAGTTCGTCGAGTATTCGAGACTCTTGGACCGCCAGCGGATATCTCTTCTCTGACTCGCATTTTCTGCAACTCTTCTCCGTCTACCCTCGTCTCCCTTGCTCCTCGTAAGTCTTCTTCTCTTTTCTTTGCAATCCTACTTTCTGTTTGTTATTTTCATTTTGGCGAACCCTTTATTCCCCATGAAAATGGCCAAACACTTGAAAGACCTCCTTTCTGAGGGTTGTGTCTCCGGATTCCGGCGACACTTTTTCATTCCCGACGATGTTCATCTTTCTCTAGTGACGGACAACACTCTGGATATGGAGAGAGAGGATTGAAATTCAATCGTCTTTCTTCTCCTATCCATTGCAGAGGGCGGGGTCCGTTTTCCCCTACATCCATTCCTTAGGGTCGTCCTCCGCTATTGGGGTCTGATTCCTTCTCAGCCCAACGTGAACTTTTTTCGAATCGTAATGGGGATCGTAGAGTTGAACCGGCGCCTCGGGATCGATCTTGGGATTCCGGCCATTCGGCACTGCTATGCTTTAGCCAAGTCTTCCGGTCGGCTTGGGCGGTACTTTTTAGGGCCAAGGATACTGACCATCATTTGGTAACCATGCTTGCAAGTTCTGGTAAGCGTGTGGATGACGTAATGGTCAATATCCGAGGGAACTGGGAATTTGGCGAAGGCGAGGGTTGCCTAGACCCTATTCCCAGACGGAGGGGTGAACCAGGTTGCCGTGTGTCTCCTAGTGTTTACTGAACTTTTCCTTTACTCGGCCTTCCCTCCGTGTCTAACCCTTTGTCTTTGCAGGCAGTAATTTGAAGAAGATTCTGGTTTCTACTGACGACGTGGTTCTTGTGCAGATTGCGACTGCACTCGGATACTTCGGCCGTCCAAACTTACAGAAGCCAGGGAGAGCGACCCACATACTTCTTCGATACGAGCCTACTTACACTACTTTTTCAGCCGCTGACAACATTCCAATTCCATCCGGTGATCAACAGCTTGCGGCTCTTATCTTCCCTAGCTTCAAGAGCCTTAGGCAAGTTGGTCTCGAAGCTTCTGATTCGGGGCAAGACGTCGAGCCAGTGGTAGACGTAGTCGCCGAACCAGACAGAGAGTTCGCTGAGGAGGCCGAAGAGGTTGACAAGGCCCTAAACTCGGCGTTTGAGGCAGCCAGACGTAGTCAGCTTACCTCGTCGTCCACTTCGGGTCGGGCGGAGTTTCCTTCTGGAGAGATTTTTGGAAGTTTGGGAGACCTACCCGGCGATTTTTTTGAAGGTATGGCTGGGGAAAGCCTCACGCAGATGGCTCGAAAGAAGAATGCCGAGCGTATGGTCGCCCGGAAAAAGGCCGAGGCCGCCCGTTCTGGACCTGGCTTGGTTGAGTCTTTCGAACCCGTTATTGAAGAGTTGGCTAAGATTGTTGCGGCCGAAACGGCGAAAGAGGTTGAACAACCGGTCATTGACGAACGGATGATTCCGGAAGAGCGGGGCAAGAAGCGTAGTGCCGAGGGAGAGGCCGGCTCAGAAGATAGTCTTGCCGACAAAAGGCCTCGCTTAGAAGAATCGAACGTGGTTGTTCCTTTTATTGTTCAGCCAAAGATCAGAGACACGCAGATTCCCTCTGACGCATCCATCATTACCGACCCAGTGGTAGCCTTGAGCCTCGCGGCGTCAGTCTCCCTACCAGCTGATAAGGCATCTTTTCATGCCGTGCCGGATTTGGTGGCCATAGCCCTGTCTGCGCAGTCGGCCCTTTTGGTAGGTGAACTTTGACTTGTTTTGATTTTGGTTGCCTATGGCATCTAACGACCCCAACTCGTTTTGCAGACGGTCGGCAGGATCGCCGACTTGGGCCGCCGCCTACACAATGCCCTTGACAGGATTGACCGTTTACAGTCAGAACTGGTCGATCAAAAGAGCAGGGCCGAGTTTGAGATGATGAGAGTCGCTATGGAGACTGCGCGAGCCGAAGCCGAATTGGAAAGGGCTCGGGCTGCCGATCAGCTTCGTTCTGATGCCGAAGATAGGGCGAACGCGAGCCAAGAATCGCTTAGGCTAGCCGAGGAGGCGCTTAACAAGATGGAGACTGAGTTAGCAGATTTGAAGGTCGCCAAGGAAAAGGCAGAATCTGAGGCTTCTGCCGCATTCGAAGTAGGAAAAAGCGCCGCTTTCAAAGAATACGTAGATGAAGTCCCCAAGTTTGAGAATCGGGGGTTCAAACATGGGTGGCTCAAGGCCCTTGATGCCGCTGGGGTTACATTGGCCTTGCCAATTCCTTATGAGCAGGTGGACGTTGAGCCATTTGAGTCTGACCCCGAGGATTGATCTAGGAGTCATTCAAATTTTATGAAATGCTTTCCCTTTTTAATGTATGTTTTTGTTTTTAGGACTTTTGTTGGTTCCGAGTAGTTTTCATGTATAAATTGGCTACTGTCTGTGCTCAATTTATTAATGAAAATTATCTTGTTGTTTCACTACTTATGCGCAGTTTGTGATGTTATGTTGGTGTACAATTTTTGCCTTTCACTACTTTAGATAGAATGATTACTCTGTTGAGCTTTCTATGATTGAATATCTTGGCAAACTTATCATTCGTATACCGAATAGTTTGTTATTATGCTGAAACAATTCATGGGCCGGCCGGGGCACTTAATCCGAATAGATTGATTAATCTGCCCTTGTCCCAGGCGGTGCATGATCATGCAGGCACCGGATTCATGGGCCGGCTGGGGCACTTAATCCGAATAGATTGATTAATCTCTTATTCTGAATAGATTGATTAATCTGCCCTTGCCCCAGGCGGTGCATGATTATTCGGGCGCCGGATGATACGAACTTAAGAGTTTTGAAGTCGATTCATCGATTCATGGGCCGGCTGGGGCACTTAATCCGAATATAGTAATTAATCTGACCTTGCCCCAGGCGGTGCTTGATCATGCAGGCGCCAGATTCATGGGCCGGCGGGGGCACTTAATTCGAATAGATTGATTAATTTGCCCTTGCCCTAGGCGGTGTATGATTATGTAGGCGCCGGATTCATGGGCCGACTGGGGCACTTAATCCGAATAGATTGATTAATCTCTTATTCCGAATAGATTGATTAATCTGCCCTTACCCCAGGCGGTGCATGATTATTCGGGCTCCGGATGAGACGAACTCAGGAGTTTTGAAGTCGATTCATCAATTCATGGGCCGGCTGGGGCACTTAATCTGAATAGATTGATTAAGGGCCGGCTGGGGCACTTAATCCGAATAGATTGATTAATCTGTCCTTGCCCCAGGCGGTGCATGATCATGCAGGCGCCAGATTCATGGGCCGGCTGGGGCACTTAATCTGAATAGATTGACGATTAATCTGCCGTCGCCCCAGGCGGTGCATGATTATTCTGGCGTCGGATGAGACGAACTCAGGAGTTTTGATAGATCTGTCTGCCTTTGCCCCAAGTGGGTCGATCCAGACGGTGCTGGGCGATTGAAGTTTTTACAATTAATGAGATTGCCTAGAGGGTGCTGCCTTTGTAAAGGATAAATAATTAAAGGTACAACTTTTATGAGCATAGTAAACAACTGACTCCAGCTTTTGAAGGTATCAAGTGAATGTCGAACAGACTCTTCTTTAACAGCAGAGGGGAAGCGAGGACGCTGGCTAAGCTGGGTGGAGACATGAATCGGGGTGGTGACCCTCTGTGCACAGGGAGTAGGAGTTCTAAGGAGCGAGAGAGGCGTCAGTCTCCTCGACGTCGAAGCAGGTCGCCCAGGCAGGACAAGCAGTCGTAGGGCAGATCTTCTTAACCTCGAGTCGAGAGGGGATCTGAGGCGAATCCGCGCCCATTAAGCTTTGCGGTATTTGTGGGGAATAGACCCATGACAGAGGCGGACTCGATCGTTCGAGACCCAAATGTAGCGGTCGAGTTTGCTCGACAAATTTTTCCTCCTGAGGTTCAGCAGTCGATGGTAGGTCGTCAGGACTACGAAGTATTTCGCGAAGGCGTTCACGGGGCGGTGAAGGGGCTGTACACTGCCTATGAAATTGGCATGCGGTTGTGCGTTGCCCGTCGAGAAATGGAGAAGAAGGAGGACCGTATTTGAAGTTTGGAGGCCCGCGTCGAGGCCGCTAAGCGCGAGTTAAGGAAGACCAAGGCGGCTCAGGCACAACCTGCTGGGCAGGGAAACCCAATCGTGGAAGAAAGGGTTACCAGTCGGCTTATCAGTACCGCGCTTGCCGATCGTGAGACGACAAGTATGTTCGCAATGGAGACCGCGAAGGGAAGGGCCTATGAGAAAGGTTTTCATGAAGGCTGAAAAGTTGGAATCAAAAAGACCAAGGAAAAACTTGCCGAAGAAGTTTGCCGATGTGAAAATCGTGGATTTAGGCACGGTTGGATCAAGGCATCTCAAGCCGTGGAAGCTCTTCGAGCATTGGGCGTTGATTCGGCATCGCCACTCTACCACAGTAAAGATTTTCCGTTTTCTGCTTTTGAAGTCGAAAAGAGTGAGGATGAGGGTGACGTCGTATAAGTATATTTATTGTAAGGCTGAAACGCAGATCACGTTCAAAACTATATAATTTATTGTTTGTTTTATTGAATAAAAAACGTTCTATTGTAAATATTTTGTTATAGTTTGTATTCGGCATGTATGCGTTTCGTTCGTGTTTGAATGTATAAACGTTGATCGGCAAGGTCGACCCATACGTGATAGCCGTTTATTCCTGAATGAGGCCATCGTAACCTGGGGAAGCCGAAAGCCAGTGGGTAGAGTGGCTGCGGTAAATTCAACTTGGCTCGGGGCTCAGATTCACAATTAATTAGATTTTGTTTAGATTTTGGGGCCTGATTTTTGGCCAGTGCATGTGCTTCAAAAAGTCGTTTGGATAACTGCGCCGTGGCGAATGTCAACCGACGCTGGAGTTTAGCGTTAATGAAATCGCCTCAGGATTGGGGCCTCGAGATCGCTGCCAGTATTGAAAATAAAAGGAGTGGGGATGTTAGTTTAGAGAGGCTGGGAGTTCAGCCAGACTTGGTGTTGCAATGGAGCGCGGCAGAGGACCCATCCGTATAGGAGGTGGGACGTCCAAAAGTTAGCATGAATCTTCCAGTCGTCGAAGCAGACCACCCCGAAAGGAAAGGCAACGACCGTTGAGTTTATCCTTCCTTGTCCTGGATCTTTGCCTTGACATTGTCAATGGTATCCGGGGAAGTTTGGCAATGCGCTAGCCATGGGCTTGGGCAAAGTTGGCTCAAGGCTCTGCAAACAGTGGAGGACTTCTGGGTGACGGGAGTTGATCCGGCGCTGCCGCTTTACCAATGCGTCTTTTCCTCTTTTTAGATTTTGAGGTTGAAAATGGGTATTGTAATGCTCGAAAGCGGGTTGCGTTTATGTAACAGCTGTTTGATCAAATAAAAAGTTTTATTTCAAACATTTGAGTCTTATTCTGAATTTTTTATATGCTTAGTTAAGCGTCGTATTTTGGATATTGGCGTGTTTTTTGTTTTTGTTCATGCCGAAGGGTACTCCGAATTCGGAGGCTTAATCGGCCCTAAGGTGTCATGCACCAAAGGGGCTCCGAATCCGAAGACTTAATCGGCCTTAAGGTGTCTTATACCCTTAGGGCTCCGAATTCGGAGACTTAATGTGGCCAATCGTGATATCCACGAAGGGTGCTCCGAATCCGGAGGCTTAATCGGCCCTATTGGTGCTTGCACCAATGGGCGCTCCGAATCTGGAGACTTAATCGGCCCTAAGGTGTTATGCACCGAAGGGGCTCTGAATCCGGAGACTTCATGTGGCCAATCGTGATATCCACGAAGGGCGCTCTGAATCGGGAGGCTTAATCGGCCCTAAGCTGTTATGTACCGAAGGGGCTCCGAATCCGGAGACTTAATCGGTCCTAAGGTGTGATGCACCAAAGGGGCTCCGAATCCGGAGACTTAATGTGGCCAATCGTGATATCCATGGAGGGCGCACCGAATTCGGAGGCTTAATTGGCCCTAAGGTGTCTTGCACCCATGGGCGCTCCAAATCCGGAGACTTAATCGGCCCTAAGGTGTCTTACTCTGAAGGGGCTCCAAATCCGGAGACTTAATCGGCCCTAAGGTGTGATGCACCAAAGGGGGCTCCGAATCCGGAGACTTAATCGGCCCTAAGGTGTCTTGCACCCTTGGGGCTCTGAATTCGGAGACTTAATCGGCCCTAAGTTGTCTTGCACCCTTGGGGCTCCGAATTCGGAGACTTAATGTGGCCAATCATGATATCCACGAAGGGCGCTCCGAATCTGGCAGCTTAATCGGCTCTAAGGTGTCTTGCACCAATGGGCGCTCCGAATCCGGAGACTTAATCGGCCCTAAGGTGTCTTGCACCGAAGGGGCTTCGAATCCGGAGACTTAATCGGCCCTAAGGTGTGATGCACCAAAGGGGCTCCGAATCCGGAGACTTAATGTGGCCAATCGTGATATCCACGAAGGGCGCTCCGAATCCGGAGGCTTAATCGGCCCTAAGGTGTCTTGCACCCATGGGCGCTCCGAATTCGGAGACTTAATCAGCCCTAAGGTGTCTTGCACCGAAGGGGCTCCGAATCCGGAGACTTCATGTGGCCAATCGTGATATCCACGAAGGGCGCTCCGAATCTGGAGGCTTAATCGGCCCTAAGGTGTTATGAACCGAAGGGGCTCTGAATCCGGAGACTTAATCGGCCCTAAGGTGTGATGCACCAAAGGGGCTCCGAATCCGGAGACTTAATGTGGCCAATCGGGATATCCACGAAGGGCGCTCCGAATCCAGAGGCTTAATCGGCCCTAAGGTGTCTTGCACCCATGGGCGCTCCGAATCCGGAGACTTAATCGGCCCTAAGGTGTCTTGCATCGAAGGGGCTCCGAATCCGGAGACTTAATCGGCCCTAAGGTGTGATGCACCAAAGCGGGCTCCGTATCCGGAGACTTAATCGGCCCTAAGGTGTGATGCTCCAAAGGGGGCTCCGAATCCGGAGACTTAATCGGCCCTAAGGTGTCTTGCACCCTTGGAGCTCCGAATTCGGAGACTTAATGTGGCCAATCGTGATATCCACGAAGGGCGCTCCGAATCCGGAAGCTTAATCGGCCCTAAGGTGTCTTGCACTAATGGGCGCTCCGAATCTGGAGACTTAATCGGCCTAAGGTGTCTTGCACCGAAGGGGCTCTGAATCCGGAGACTTCATGTGGCCAATCGTGATATCCATGAAGGGCACTCCGAATCCGGAGGCTTAATCGGCCCTAAGGCGTCTTGCACCGAAGGGGCTCTGAATCCGGAGGCTTAATGTGGCCAATCGTGATATCCACAAAGGGCGCTTCGAATCCGGAGGCTTAATCGGCCCTAAGGTGTCATGCACCAAAGGGGTTTTGAATCGTTGACATGAGCGCTACAATGGGGTTTGAGAAATGAATTGAGCGACGAACAAAATGGTTTGCATTGTAGAAGTGATATATATACAAGTATCAAAGCCCATAGGTCGGGTCAGTGATAGGGGTTTCATAAAATCTCGGCTTGTGCCGATTGCGGGGATCTACGAATTTCTTCAATGCCATGGACCGTCGGGAAGCGCATAAGCTGATGATAAGTGCTTGGAACGGCCTTCATAATATGCAACTAGGTTCGCCCCATGATGACATTATACGGCGAAGGGAGCTTTACGACCAGGAATTCTACTTCGACCGTTCTAGAGCCCGCTCGAACAGGTAGTATGATCTTCCCTAATGGGTACTCAGGATTCGTATTGAAGCCGAACAGTGGGTGAGGTGCCGGGGACAGATCTGACTCGTTGAAGCCGAGTTCAATGAAGGTTTGGTAATACATAACCTCTGAAGTACTCCCTGGGTCTATGAGAATGCGTTCAATGGTGAACCGATTTATGCGTAATTTGATGACCAACGGATCGATGTGGGAGGCTGTTGTGCCGCTATGATCGGAGTCATTGAAAGTGATTGTCGGAGCTTCTCCGGGCCATTCGGTCTGAATACATTGCTTTTGGGGGATTGGATGCGATTGAATTGTGTGCACGGTTGGAGATGCAGGCAGGTTGTAGATTACATGGACTACGCCAAGTGGAGGTGAGTCCTGCCTCAAGGCTAGTGCCTTGATTGGTTTTCCCTTTCTCACGTACTGCTGCAGTCGGCCATCTTGTACTAGCTCTTCCAGGTGATCCTTTAGTGCATAACAACTCTCCGTTTTGTGGCCGTTATCTTTGTGATACTCGCACCGCCTATCCCTTCTTCGCGTGTCGGGTGGCCCCACCATCTTTGACGGCCATTTGAAGAATGGAAGGTGCTGGACTTTGGTCATTATTGCAGCAATTGGTTCTAACAACTCTGTGTACTTTTTGTCGGCACGCCTCGAACGCCTGCTGTCGACTTGCAGTTGTTCATTCGTTCGGTGGGAGCATTGATCGCTTGGTCAGCGAGTGTCCCGCCTTTTGTCTTGTTTAGCTCGTTGCCGTGGCTCAGTGCTCGGAGGTGGCACGGAACTTATTGGTTGAGCGATTTCAGGGGGGGCCGTTTTGTTGGACATTTGGCCGGCTTTTATTCTCAATACATCTTCTTCCACTTTGCAGTACTCTTCAACTTTCTTCATCAACGCCCAGACTGTTTTGGGGGGTCTCCTGGTCAGGGAACTGCGAAGAGTACTGTCGGGACGTAGTCCCATTTTGAAGGCGGTGATGGCCAGGGAGTCGTTGCAAGCGTCGTCGACGAGGTTGAAGCACTCCTAATAGCGCGCCGAATATGCTCTGAGCGTTTCTCCCGACTGAATCTGCATAGCCCAGAGAGAGTCAGCCTATTTCGGCTGTACCTCATTGGTGATGAACCCGGCCTTGAAGGATTTCTGTAATTGGTGGAAGCTTTTGATCGAAGCCGGCTCCAGCTTGTAGTACCACCTGACAGCTAATGGCCCCAGGCTGCTGGGGAATATTCGGCACATGAGGGCTTCGTTATCTGCATGCAATGTCATGGCCTGCTTGTAGTGACGGATATGATCAGTGGGGTCTGATTTTCCATCGTAAAGAGTGAATGACGGAGCTTTGAACTTCTTGGGCAGGGCCGCCCTTGCAATCCGTCGGACAAAAGGATCGTGCTGGTCCTCTTCGTCTGAACTGCTCCTCCTGCGCTTGTTCCTTGTATGTAGACTCTTTTCGGAGGAGCTGGAAGTTTCGGATCGTCCCTTCTTGTTGAGCTCTGTGGGTAATGAGTTGGAGTCGCTATCGGTATCCTTTGGTCGGGCTTGAGGTCGTTGTCCACCGGCCCTCGGAGGTCGTTCGGGATCTTGGCGCATGGCTTCTCTCGATTTTGCTACTTAGAGGGCCAAATCTTGACAGAGACGTTCATTTTCAGCAATCATGTTCTCCAGCCTTTGTTCATTCTGCTTTGCTTGTTCCATGATCGCTTGCATTGTCTCTTGCGCTGAAGTCGTTGGTGAGTCGAAGTTCAAGGCGTGTCTTGCAGCGATGGTTTCCTTTCCGAGCATATTTGCTGGAGTGAGGTCATCTCCCTGTGCGGTCTCGTCAATGGTTATCAGAGGATCTTCAGTCGCGCCTGCCATGGATGTATTTGAGTATTCCCACAGACGGCGCCAATTGTGGGGAAGTGGTTTGGAAATACTCTTTGGATCCTGGGAGACGCTAGTGATCCTCAGCTTGCCACCTGAAAAGATACAAACACTCCAGTCGGGGGTGCCGGAATTAGCACTCCGACGGACAAGTCAGTTCAGACGCTCAAGACAGCTTCTCTACTAAGTTAAGTGAAGTGATTCTTACATACCTTTCTATACCCGTTGTTCCTGTATTTATACCCGTTCCTTTTGATCCTCGGGGCCAGGGCCTACTTTTTAATCATTGTCCTTTCTTTTATTCGGCCCTAAGGACTTACACTTATTCGGCACATATATTATATTCGGCCTCCCACTCTCGTAGGATACAGCCGATTAATATCAGTCTTCCAATGGTACGCACCTTCTGATTTTTCCATATATTCGGCACCCACAATTTTTAAATTATAAAAATATTTATAAAATATTTGCGACATTATAATTCAATTTTGATTTAATTTGATGGTTGAACGGGTAATATTCGATTCCTTTTCCAATTCCACTGACCTGATTTTTATAATATTGCTCCGAAGTCCGAGCCGTTAGCAGTAGATAAAGAGAAGGCCTAGTCAAAGGCTAGTCCCTACATGTAATTGCCAGATTGATAAAATGAGATAGACCGAATTTGTGCAGTTTGTGGTTCGATTTTGATTTGTTCGTATTTATGTGGTTTAGGAAAAAAATCAATTCGCAATCGCCTGTAGTGTGGTTTGCGATTTGTGTGGATAGGGTTAGCGAATGTCAGGGCGATTTGCAGTTTGGACTTTTTTCTGTAAAAATTTATTTTTGAGTTTTTTTTTTTTCTATTTTGTAAATATTTAGTTTAGGTCATTTTCCCCTAATTTTCTAAAACAGATTAGGATCAAGGAACATATTATATCATTTTCCCCAAAAATTTATTTTTCTCATAATTTTTCACTATATTTATAAACAAAAGATGAAAAATTACTCTTCATTTCTCACCAAACCACCACATCAAAACAGACTATACTAAAGCTTAATTTGAAATCACTAAAAAATGTGTCTAAACTTCTACATTACAAACCGATTTTAAACGAGTTTACAAACATGAATCGAACTTGAATACCTTGTCTACTTCAAATCAACAAACAAAACCCAAAAAATGCAAAAACAAAGGAAGTGGAAACAGAGAGAGAGAGAGAGACAAAGAAAGATACTTGTAAGAAAGGAGAGCGAGGATGAGAAAATGTGGGATGATCTGGAAAGCCAAGGCCTTTTTTAGAAACTTCCATGCGATGGGTACGTTGTTGTCCCAGAGGCTACTCTACATAGTTAACACAACCATCAATGAATCATTTGCACAGAAAGAGAGAATTTAATGAGAGAAGAGTGTTAATGGAGAGAGAGAGAGAGAGAGAGAGAGAGTAGCCAACAACCAACTACTGGCTTATACTCTTTTTAGAAAACTAGTTGTTGCCAATTTGATGTGAACTTGCAAGTCAAAATGAGTGGATCTTGTGAAGGTTGAGAGTTGCTAGGTAGTTGAAATGATGTGAAACTTGATGTGAAGGTTGAGAGTTGAGAGTTGAGATGGATCTTGTGTAGGTCGAGAGTTGCCAGAGACTTACAAGATGAAACTCGCTGGTTCTAATCGCTATCGCCACAGAGAGAGAGAGAGAGAGAGAGAGAGATGGAAGAACGAGAAATGAGAAATGAAATGAGTGAGAAGAAGAGAGCTGCGCAGATTTCTCAGATTAGGATTAGGGTTTGGTTTGTTTGGTAAAAACAAAAGTATCTAGGATAGATCATAGATGAACGGTCCAGATATATATATATATTTTTAAAATTTATATATTCTAAGTGCGGGCGGGTTGTGGCGGGTGTGGTTTGAACCCGTAACTTGCCTGCAACCCGAAAACTTGCTATATTTCAAACCACACCCTATCCTATTGTATTTGCGAAACTGGCCATACGTGTACGGGTCGAATCAAGTAGGGCAGATTATGCGGATCGAATAACCTTATACCTAGCCCTAGAAATTACCACTTAGTGGTAACTTCTAAAAATCATTGCACATTGGTTAAAAAATGTATAATTTTAATTAGTAATATTTAAAATGTATATCACTTATTGATAATCGTATTTTCTGATTCCCTTTGATATATTGTTTTCCCAAAAGAAAAAGGCTTGCCACATGTCTAACTCCAGGCTTGTAAGAGGGAAAAGTCCATACACCCATTTGGTAAGATCACTTCTTTAATGTAATACTTTTCATCTTATAATATCTCCTATTAAATAAATAAATAAATGTTTGGGAGCTCTTTTTTTGGAGACCCTCACAATTTCCTTTAGATTTCAATGATTGATATATGTGTGGGATACACTCATGTATGTGTAGGGCTAAATAGATCCAAAATGACTAAATAGATTATAAGAAAAAAAATATGGGACTATATGGATCACAAATTAAAAATATGAGCCTTATTGGTTAATCTCCAAAAAAATAAAAAATAAAAATAAAAATTAGCAATTACCAAACAATTTGGCTATAAATAAGTGATACGAAATAGGTACCAACAATAAATTTTTATTTGTGAATGTGCCTTTACAGGATTTGGCCTGGCTTGGCCCATGTTGGGCCTCGCGGGCTCCCGCCAAAATTCTGTTTGGGCCGGGCTGGCTCACGGGCTAGAAAATTAGGCCCAAGCCTAGGCCCAGGAGTATTCGAGCCTTGAGCAGGCCGGTGGGGCGAGCTTTTGCCGAGCCTGGGCTTGAGTTTAGGCGGGCTTGAGCAAATTTTTTTTTTTCCTACCAAAATTTTATTATTTTCCACTAAAAAAGACATTGGGCCTCGGGTGGGCAGGGCAGACAAGGCCTTGAGTGGACCTTAAGCGGGCCAATGGGCCAAGCCACGGGCCGGGCCAGCCTTAAAAATGATGGCCCAGGCCTAGGCCTAGGGTCTTGAGCTGGGCTCGGGCCCGGGCCGGAGGCCATTTTTACACTCCTACCAATCCTTAATAGTGATCACTTTGTCTATCGAGTTGCACCATTTAATATATATTATATATTTTTATAATAAATGTCACATATTTTTTTTTATAGAATAATAATAATTTATGACTAAAAAATGAAATTATATATTTTTGTGATAATATTATATATTTAGTGATTAAAAATATTTAAATAAAAAATACATAACAAAAAGTTTATAATATGACCCTTGCAAAAGAAATACTATATCCCTATATATATACACTTTTAGTTCTAGATGTGGATGTATTATTATTGAAGAATTACAATTGAGGGTATAGGATTAAAAAAAATAAAATAAAATAAAATAACATTAACAAAATATAGGAGTGCAATTGACAAATGGGCAACTGCAACTTTGAACTACACTCCTCTATATTAGTATAATTTTTAATTTTTTTTCTTGGGATCTATTCCACTTAAATATAATTCCATCTACTATTATATTCCTCTAGCAAATCATTTATGTGTGGAGGTGAATATGGAATATTCTTTCAATCCAAGTAAGTCCTAGGGAAATCACTTCGGTTGCGACCTGAAATAAGAATAAAACTCCGGAAGGTGGTGTCAGTATTATCACTCCGACGGTCTAGTTAGTTTCAATAGAATGTTTGATCTTTTTCTAATTTCTTGTGGTTTAAGGTTCTTTTTTCATACCTTCTTTTTGGCCTTTCTCCCCATTTTATATTGTTGATTCTTCTTCATCTTTTCTCCACATAGCTTAACCTTTCATCATTACTCTGTCAAGACCCATCTCCTTATAATATCTTCATTGAAAGATTTTATAAGAAAGGACAATCCAGATTCGTCTAACCTAGAAGAGTCGGCTTATCCGATACACTTGGCTCAATGTTATAGCTCAGATATCATCAATATGGCACTCTTCATACGGACCGTGTGTACTTGGCAATGGTCCAACATCAAATTGGCGTGGGCTTTATTCAGCCCACAATTGCTCTCCAAGCATAGGGCCAACTCTTATGCCGAGTGGTCTTTGTGCTTGGCTCTTGTTGGCCTGACTTTGCACATATGTGTTGCACTAGTCATAAATCATGCTTAAAAATACGAACGCATAGTGGACACGTTGTCTCACCTAACATAATGGATGGGACCCAATGGGGTATACGTAAAGCTTCCCGCCCCTTCTTTGTCTTCTGGCTCTATTTATTCCGATTCAAAAAATTCGCTGCATTTGCCTTGTCACCTCCGAAAAGACTTTATTTTTCCACCCTTTCAGTTTCTGTCTATTACAACTATGGCAGCCCTGATTTGCTCAGAAACTCATTGATTTTAATCTTGTAAGTCTTCTGAACCCTCCTTTTCGTCTCTTTTGTACTTTTTCTAGTGAATTTTTGACTTTGCTCCAGCACCGGTCCATCTTTTTTGCCTTTGGTGTTCTCCCATCCCTCAGCACCTCTATGGAAAATTATCTGAAAACTTTGCTTTTCGAGAGCAAAGTCGCTGCTTTTCGCCACCATTATTCCGTTCTTGATGACGTTCAAATAGAGGTCGTTGTAGACTCAGTGGTGGATATAGAGAGAACGGACACTAATACCATAGTGTTTCCATTACTAGCTATTGCTAAAGGCAGAGTGCGATTTCCCCTGCATCTATTTCTTCGCAATATTCTTCGTTATTGGGGGTTGATTCCCTCACAACCAAATGTTAATTTTTACCGAATAATCATGGGTATCATAGCACTCAACTGGCTGCTGCGAATCAAGTTGAGCATCCCCGCCATTCAGCATTGCTACGCCTTTGCAAAATCATCCGGTCGGCAAGGACATTTTTTCCTTAAGGCCAAGGATATGGATCATCAACTGGTGACCGTGCTTGCTAGGTCAGGCAAGAAGGTGGATGATGTCATGGTCCTGGTGAGCGAAAATTGGGAATTCGATGTAAAGGAAGACCGTTTTGACCTAATTCCGAGGCAAAAAGGAGAATCAGGTGTTCGAGTAGCTCAACAGTTGTTTTTAATTTTATTCGGCTCTCAATGTATTAACAGTTTGTGTCCTTGCAAGTAGCGATCTATAAAGCCGATTGCCTCAGCAGACGAAGCTGTCTTGGCCTAAATGAAGACTGCTCTTGAATACACTGGTGTGGCGAATCTTGAAGGGCAAGGCTGTGTTGTACATATTCTCCTCAGATACAACCCATTTTATTCTACCTTTGCCGTTACTGATCACATTTCCATCCTCAAAAGAGAACAGTAGGTGACGGCTTTAGTTTTTGAAAGTTTCGTCAATTTGAGGGACGTGGACACCATTAAAGTAGTAAATAATGAGAGTAATGAAGCAACCACTGAAGCAGTTGATCAAGGTGCCGAGCAAGTGCAGCAGGGCATTGATTCGGTCGGTAAGAGTGTTGAAAAAGAAGAATCCAATCGGGTACATTTAGATTTACAGCCATTTCCTGCTCGAGCCTATTCAGCAGGTGCTCAAGAAGAGATTAATATATTCTTCGATCTGGATGACTTAGCTGGGTCCAAGGCCGAAGAGATAGCAAGTGAATCCTTCTCGCTCGCCCAGTTTGCTAAGAAAAGAATTATTAAAAAGATGGTAGCAAGGAGGAAGGCGGGAGCCGCTAAAAGCAATCAGGAGACTCCCTTGTCGGTGTCAACCTAACCCAAAGAAATTATTATTCCTCCTGCTCTTACGGAGTTAGCACAACCAACTCCTGAGCCACTGATCGAAGAAACAGTGGCTGAGCAAAGGGGTAAGAAGCGCCACGCTGAGTCCACTTAGTCGATCGAGCGGCCGACTGAGAAAAGATCAAGGGTTTCCCCTAGTTTGGATCTGGCGGCGCCATTTATAATACAACCCAAGATCAAGGGATCTCTCCTCCCTACGGGCTCATCGGAGGTGAAGGAGTGTGACAACCCCGATCTGTAATTAGCTAATAATCCGTGATTAGGAATGCCTAATAAGTAATTAATATGAAATCATGTGTTAATTGTGCATTTCATGTGTTATTTGTGATTATATCTGTCTGACGTAGGAATATTTGTTTGAATTTTTGTTTCGATATGCGAATTGAAGGCCTTATCGGTATTTGAATAGGAACTGCCTAGGTTTACGTACTATTTGGGATTTTTTAAATTTTTTTGTTAAGTTTAATTAGAATTCGATTTGGAATCAGATATTTAGAATAAACTAATTAGACATAAGTAAGCTTGATTAACCTTAATTCAATATTAATTAAGTTAACTTAATCCAAGTTGTAAATATGTGCTATAAATTCTAGAACTCATTTTTCTTCATCATTTTGAGCCTCAAACTGTAGGAGAGAAAGATAGAGTGTGAGAAAAGTGAATTCAAGCTTAAAGGAGATAGAATGCTAGATAATTGAGAGAATTATACAAGAAACTACAAGAATTCTAGAGAATTAAAAACTCTAGGTAAGTATTGAACTCTCACTCTATGAGATTAAGCTACTTTGCATGAGGATTTAGGAATTTAATACATAAATCAAGCTTAGAATGTAGAATGGAGATCAATCCATGAATGCATGTATATTTTATGGCATTTGAGGTTGTTTTCCAAAGAATTCTTGCAGGCATGTCATGATCCTAACTTTGTTATGAAAATCCATCATGTGTTATACCATTTCATCCTAATTGTTCATGATTTAAAGAGTTTAAGCTCAAAATAATGCATGCATTGGTTAGACATTAAGTTAGAGGTTTGGGTTTGAAGAATTCACTTGCTTTTGGGCTTTGATCTTGTGAATTGAACTCCATTTCATGTTTTTCTACGAATTTCCAAGTGTTTTCTAAAGTTTTGGCCCAAAAGAATGGGTTTTGATGTGTTAAACTTGTGTTTGGTACCCTGAATGCAAATCAGGAAATTCCAAAATTCGTAGGGTTCGCTCGTGCGATGGTTCTTTCGCTCGAGCATACTTTTCATGCTCTTAGTACTTTTGTAGAGTTTGACAGTTGGCTCGAGTGACCAAAAGGCCGCTCGAGTGACCACCCTTTGTTTTGAACCTTGGCTCAAGCAACCAAAAGTTGGCTCAAGCATAAAATAAGAGCATCCAGTACTTTTGTAGACCAAGGTGTCTATTCGAGCGACTAAAATTTCGCTCGAGCGTACTTTGCATGCTCTCAGTACTTTTGCAGAGTTTGACTGTTGGCTCAAGTGACCGAAAGACCACTCGAGCGACCACCTTTTGTTTTGAACCTTGGCTCGAGCGACCAAAAGTTGGCTCGAGCATAAAATGAGAGCATCCAGTATTTTTGCAGACCAAGGTGTCCGCTCGAGCAACCAAAGCTTCGCTTGAGCGAACTGACATGTTTTCTGAAATTTCGCAAAGTGTTTCAAAGTGCATTTTTACACCCTTATCACATCTAAGGCATTCTTAGGCCATGATTTAGGCTACAATAATAAGCATAAGGGTTATAAACACACCTAGAAAGAAATGAAATAAGACAAGTGTTTATAGAGCGTATGTTTTAATTCGTATATGTCATGTGCTTGTGTAGGTCACGCACTAATATCCGTCTGATCTGTCTAATTCGTCTATTCTGCTCCTAGAGCTATCCGTGAGTAACAACCTTGTAAAGATATGTTTAATTATAAGTGTTGTTTGACGAATATGATAAATTTTATTTTTTAAAATGATATTTTTTGTATAGATGAATGATTGTCCAATCTTTGAAATGTACCGTGGCATCCTTAGCATCATGTGAATATGTTATCCATTATTTATTACCTAGTACTAGGGATCTCTATGGGTTCCATTCATGGAACTATTTGTGAAACCTGTATGGTTATCTGTTATGATTGTACTGTACATAATCATCTGTCTGATATGAATATGGGTCATAATGACCATCTGCTCTGGATATAGGTTATTATGATCAATCTGATCTATTAGCGCTAATAGATGTACCACGTATGATTGTGTGCAAATTCGAATAAGTATACGAATCTACTTCTGATCTGAATTCTGATTTCTAAATCTGTTACGGACATCATTCATAAAACCTTTACTCTGTTGTTATTCACTAGGCTCCAGCTCATTATTTATATTATGTATGTAGGTGACCAGGCGCGTGACCAGGCTTGAGACTTCCAGTCTAGATCAATTCTGTCAACCAACCACTGTGCCTCACGAGGAGATTCCTGATAAATGGTTGTGGTTAAGATTTTGTGAACCAATCTTGAGCCTTTATTTTCTTTTGTTTTGGTTTGAACAATTTTTGTGTAGCATGTAATAATGCTAAGTTCCTTTTGTTTATTTGTACTGGTGATGACATAATTATGACATCATAATATATGTAAATATAAAGTTAAAATTTATGTCCCATATAAGTCTGCACAACTCTATAGACATTATATTTTGATATTTGTTTTCGCTAGCCCCTTATTTTGCTAATCTGTTCATAGGCTTTCGGTAATCTTAGGATTACTGGCCGATTACAATGCTAAACCTATAGAGGTGGGTTTGGGTCGTGACAAGGAGCTTGCCATTGGGCTAAGTGTGGCTCCAGCCATTACGCTGTCTTTGGACAAGGCAGCGTTCAGCACCAAGCTAGATGTCATTTCAATTGCTATGGCCATGCAATCGGCTATTCTGGTGAGCTCGATTTCGATAAACTTACAAGTCGGTAGACCATCATTGTGTTCTTAACATAAACACTCTTTTGCAAGCAGCTGAGCGGATTGCAGAAATTGGCCGTTGCCACTATGACACTGTTGAGCTGATCAACCAGCTTAAAGGAGACGTAGTGGTTGAGCAACGTAAGGAAAAGTTGGCATATGCCGAATTAGTCATGGTAATGCAGAGGGCTGAAATTGAAGCAAAAAGAGTCGATGAAGAGTGTCTCTGCGGACCAACGCCAAAAGAAGAAAAAACGAAACACGTTGACCTTCTTCGCTGTGCTGCCGAGGAAAGGGCAAAATTTTCAAATAACACTTTGAAAAAAGCAAAGGTAAACCTAGAAAAGTTTAGGGCCGGGCTTCTAAAGGCGAAGATGGTGGTAGAAGATGCACAATCGCCGTTGGCCAAGGCATTTGTAGATAGGGAGTTGTCGGCTATGGAGAAGTATGCCGACAAGGCCCTGAAGTTTGAGAATCGGGGCTTCAAGAATGGTTGGCTCAAGGAATTGGCTGCTGCTTAAGTGACTTTGGACATGCTGATTCTGTTAAAGTAGGAAGACGTAAAGTCGCTGGAGTCAGACCTAGAGGAGTAGGTCTGTTGCTGAATAGTTTAAACTAGGTTTCAATTGTAATAAAATTTTTATTTTTTTTTTCGTTTTGCTTTGTTTTTTGTTTTGTTTTGTTTGTTTGTTGTTGTTGTTGTTGTTTTTTTTTTTTTTTTTTGATGTATTAGGGATGTTGTCATATGTAAAGTGACCAATGCATGTGTCAAGTTAGTTTAGAAATGAAAACATTCTATTATGCATCAAAATTGCTTTTTGTGCCATTATAATTCAATTGTTACTAAATTGATTTCACTTAATCGGCATAAATGTTGTGTTCATTTTGTTGTGTACATTTAATCAGTCCATGTAATGTGCATTTGATCTTTGTCCACTGAATATGTGCGCCCTTGTCGCATAGCCAATTAGACGTACAACCAAGAGGTGAGGTATATCCTGTGCCGACTAGATTTATATATTTGCCCTTGCCCTGGTTGGAAATGAAGGTAGATGAGATCGGCACAAAAGTGTCTTGTCGAATTACAAGTAGGGCAGTGTATGTGCCGAATAGATTCATATATTTGCCCTTGCCCCAGTTGGGGATGAAAGCATATGAGATCGGTCTAAAGTATCCTCCCGAATTACAAGCGGGGCAGTGTATGTGCTGAATAGATTCATATTCTCGCCAATGGAGTGGTAAACGATCGGCAGTGTGTGCTCTGTCTATTGAAGGGATAGCTGACACATGGAATTGTTGAAGTGGCATGGAGCGTAGTGCCTCTATGGGTAATTTAAAGCTATTTTGTTGGAATTGTATATGCTTATAATTAGTATACTTGCCAGAAGATTTACCATTCCAAAGTGACGGTTTGTGTTCTTCACAGGAAAAGTCCACTTAGTGTGCTCGTTGCAAGAAGAGGCACCTCAGGTTTTATCACTGGTGAGGCACAGAACGTAGTAGGAAGACTCACTTCCAGTGAAACTAAGCAGAGCTTGTGTGTCAGGTAGAGTGTTTTTTAACAGCAGAGGGGAAGCAAGTCTTGGGGAAATCACTCCAGTTGCAAAATATGATTAATATATATATATATATATATGGGAGTGTAGCTGACAAATGGGCAACTGCAACTTTGAATTGCACTCCTCTATATTTGTATGATTTTTTTAATTTTTTACTTGGGGTCTATTCCACTTAAGTATAATTCCGCCTACTATTATATTCCTCTGGCAAATCATTTATGTGTGGAGGTGAATATGGAATACTCCTTCAATCCAAGCAAGTCCTGGGAAAATCACTCCGGTTGTCATTTGAAATAAGAATAAAATTCCGAACGGTAGTGCTAGAATTAACACTCCGACGGTCGAGTTAGTTTCAGTAGAGGGGTTGGTATTTTTCTAATTTCTTATGGTTTAAGGTTCTTTTTTCATACCTTATTTTTGGCCTTCCTTTCCTTTTTATATTGTTTAATCTTCTTGTTCTTTTTTTCTATGTAGCTTAGCCTTTCATCATTACTTTGTCAGGGCCCATCTCCATATAATATTTTTATTGAAAGATTTTATCAGAAAGTGCAATCCTGATTTGTATAACCTGGAGGAGTCGACTTATTGGATATACTCGGCTTGATCTTATAGCTTAGATATCATCAATATGACACTCTTCATACTTGTTGTGTGTACTCGGCAATGGTCCAACGTCTGATGGGCTTGAGCTTTATTCGGCCCATCTTAGATGGAGTTGGGCTTTATTCGGCCCACAATTACTTGGCTTCCACAATTTATTATACTAGTCACATGATATTGCATTAGAATAAGAACATCCCCAACTCATTTATTATATTAGTCACATGATATTGCACTCATTTATTATATTAGTCACATGATGTAGACATCCTATTTTTGACTACCCTTAAGACTTGGACGCCACTGATTGATCACCCAATGATGAATGTACATGCTTGTCCAAATGCTCGAATTCCTCATCTAGAAACCTCAGTTTTGAACATCAAAAACCTACAAGTCTTGTGCCTTGTTTTTGGACCAAAACAGTAGTTTTCAAGCCAAACCATCCTAGTGGCCTACCGCCCACTTGTGTAAAAATCTCAGATCTTTTGGCAGCTGTGCTAGTTATCTATACAGATGCATGCACTGCACCAGCTGTGTCTGTATGGATATTTCTGAGATGGTTTGATATATTTCTATATATAGGGGACTATCTCTCAAAAATTAAGGTTAGAAAAGTTTGAGGAGCAAAAGTTTTGGAAAATATTTCTCTCTCTACATTTCTCTCTCTCTCTCTCTCTCTCTCTCTCTCTTACAACTTCAATACCCTTTGCCTAGGCACTCCAAATCAAACCTTGAGGGTTCTTGGCTGAAGTGTTTAAGCTTGCATTTTAAGCTCTTCAGGGTGTGAAACTAGTGGTTTGTGATTCAAAGGGTCATTCCTCTTCAAGAGGTATAACTCCAAGTTTCTTTCCCTTATTCATTTAATTTCATTTACTACTGTTTTTGTACTATTTTTTTACCTGTATTGGTGGGCTAAAACTTGTGGTTTGAGGCCATTAAGGGTACAGGAGTGGACCACCCCTCTTTGACCCTTGCTTTCTAAGCCTTTGCCCTTGTGTTTCCCACATTGTCATCAACTTTTTTTGAGCTTTTTTCCACTGATTTTTAGAGGTTTTCAGAAGCTAAAAAAAGTGGTTTTGAATTCTCAAAAATTGAGGGGTTAGCCATCCTTCCTTATGCTTATTTACTAGCTTAATTTCTCCATTGTTGTAGCTAACTTTTTCATGCCTTTCCACATGAATTTCAGTGTTATTTTTGACTATTTTGGGACTGTTTTAGGCTGTTAGCTTCATTTGAGCTTTGTTTAGCATGCTTGTAGTGTAATAGTCCTCATAGGTTTGATGTTTTAGGCATTAGACACCAACCTATTTGAGTTGATAGCATTTATTTCAAGCTTTCCATACTTGTGTTCATCTCTAATCATCTCTATACTTCTCTCATTTATTGGCTTTTTCCTTTTCCTTGAGAGTCGTTTGAAATCGATTGTTTGTTTAAGCTTGAGATCGAGATCGTTGCGCCTAATGGTTTAATCTCTTCAGAGCTTCATTACCAACGGCATGACATCTCTCTCATGACCAAAACAACCCTTTGTTTGACATTTCCCTCTTTTAGTGGACTTAATCTTCATTTTGGACAAAATGACTAATGAATGGAAAGATATTTAAAAGGGGTAATCAATGGAGTAAAACGGAGCAAGATAATAAAATGGTTTGGGTTCAATCGGACGTTAATTGAACCCATTGAGTCTTGAAGCATTTCATACTAACTAGTGAAGAAAATGGTTTAAGTTTCAATGTCAACCACTTCCCTTGATCAATGTCATGATAGAGAGGAGGTTCGTGAGTCTTTAAATTTTGTATTTATTGAAATTGTATCCCTTGGTTCATAAGTCATCACACAATGAATTTGTGTTGATTGATGGCTTGTGAATCGAACCTACCACTCCTTTGAGCTGTTTGATGATAAGGAGGGGTATGGTGGACAAACATCCCTTGAGAATGCTCTGTTTGTGCTTTGTTTGTTATTTGTTGCAACAGGAGAAACCTAACATTAGTGGGCGGCCACCACTTCTGGCCTGCCGGCCACTTTTGTTTTTCAGCGAAGCAGTTTCCTTTTCCTGTAGAACAGAGCAGAGGCAGAGGTAAAAAAAAAATAGTGCAATTCCCTGGCTGCAAAATTGAAGCTTTTGGCAACCAAACGAAGGCATTTTCGGGTGTTGATCCGCGTTCATGCATAAGCCATCCCTAGCATTTCAGCACGAGACCCGTTACATTTGTTTTTAGTAGCATATTGTTCTTAAAGTAGTGAACTTATAATAAATTACTTAGTTAATTAGTTCCATGATAGTTTAATTAGTTAATTTGTATTAATTAGTTAGAATAACTAGTTGATTTAATTTCGTGTTGTAATTATTTAATTAGCTAGAATAGTTAGTTAAATTCGGTGTTGTAATAATTAGGTAAGTAGCTTAGTTAATTCATTTATTCGGACACTCCTGCGCGAGGGCAAACAATGTAATAATGTATATGTCTTCCAACCTCATGTCATGTTCCTTTTTATTTACCCACTTATGATGGATAGTGTAGCACATCATATTTTGCTTAGCATTTCTCATGATTTGCATGCATTAGGCTTGGTGCATCATTCTAACATTTATTACTTCTTTGAAAACGTGCTTAAATCGCATGCTATCAAATTGATTCACATGCCATATTAGTAGCCGAGTCTATTAATTGCATCTTGTTTGTGTCGCACTAGTCATTTGCATAGTTAGGGGCATGCATGTTTTCTAACTCTTTTGTTTTTTTGGGCTTGCCATGGAGTACTAGGTGAGCATTTCTTACTTTAGCATATCGCATGAGTGTGATTGTTGTTATGTCAAGCATGATTACCATGAGGCTAAGTGCTTAAGTGATATATTTGTTCGAATGCCTGTGGATGAAGGCTAATTGCTTGAATTGGAATAATTTGAGTAATGGACATATGAGATCATTTTTTCAAATGGTACATATTCAAAACAATTTTCAAACAAACATAAAATCAAAATGTTCCAATTTTTGCAAATTAGTCTATACTTGTGTGCGTCACATAGTAATGCTAGCCTAAGAACTGGAATGAGAGCATATAATGTAAATAAGAATCACATCATGATTAGTAGAGGCCGATCTTTGATTGGGCGAGTGGGGTGCTTAATTCATGACCTTCCCCTCTCGTACCTAAGTTCTCGAGTAGAGACACTTTGGTGATGACAGACACGTGGCCTTTGGCAAGAGTCTCGGGTTTCCTAAATTTTCCAAAAATATGTAGGTAGCGACTCTGTAATCTGGCAAAGCAGTCCATTTTTGGTATTTTTTTTTTAATTCAAAATCGATTTTCCAAATGATTTACTGGATTTGGATTTCTTTGTGTTTATCTATTTCACATTGCACTTGTGAGATCAGATTTAGAACCACGGGAGTCTGAACTGTAGGACTATCATATCCGAAAGGAGCACGAAAAGTAAGCTATAGTTTCTGGTGACTCTGCTGGGGAATTTAGAGAACTTGACTCGAACTTCATGATGTGAAAACTTATTTACACATCTATGTTCTTTGCATTGTATTTGCATTGGTGCACTTAAGTCACTGTGTTTTCCATCTGTTATCTTAGACGATTTGCTGGAGGCTTGCCTGAAAGCCTACCAAAAGGCTGACTGGTCATGGGCTTTGTCATGTTGGGAACACAACCCTTGGATCTGGACTACCACTGTACTGTTTAATCCTTCTTTCACTTCTCGGTGTTAGGTGTGAGAGGTATATTAGGTAGTCTTGCCAAGGCACCCTTTTTGACCATTTGGCCTAGTTGCATATAGAAAAGCCATAGTCAGTGTTCCAAATTAGGACAAGACGCTCACCCGAATGCAGGATTATGTGAAACTGCTTAATTGAAAATAGTGAATCCTAGTTCATGACAAAAACTAGGACAGGGTAACCCTATCCCCATCATAGGGGTGTTTTGGCTCTCTCTTAACTAGTATGTGCTTTAGAGTGAAACTGTGCGGGAATGTGCATATTAGTGGTACAGTTGGTATCTGTTTTGAGCAAAATTTAGTGTGGAGTACAGTCTTATAGCTTTGATCATGTCTGTGTTGATAACATCTTAGCTGTGGTGCTGTGTGGTTTCTGATTGCTGCTCTTTTACTTCATTTCGTTTGCTAGATAGTTTAAAACCATAGCTTCAAAAAGTTCGGATGTCCCCCAGGTACTCTCGACCCAAGTCGGAAGACTTTGCAAGGCCGGGGATCTTGGTCGGGGACAACCCACGTTTACCTCACTACCACCAGTTAAAGGGCGAAGGAGGATTAGACAGAATTCACTAGTCCAGTTCCTACAGCAGTTACCCCTCAGCTTACCCGTGTCTAGTCTAGTTCGAGAACAGTCATCTACTTGCAGTCCAGCACAAGACTAGTTAGCTATTCCAATGGCACAGTATCCCCCAGCCAGTATGGAGGAACTAATACATCATTTGCAACAGACATTCAAGACACTACAGCATGATGCGGTCCGTCAAGCCGAGGTTACGACCTGTCAGGCTGAGGTTATAGCCAGGCTATAACAACAATAATCGCAGCCAGCAGCGATTTCTGCATCACATGTACCCATCGCAGCTATCCTTGTGCCCAGTGCCACTGCTAATACTACCAATGTTCAAGAAAACCAGGGCAATCCAACAGAGCCAATCCCAGTATAAGCTTCCAAAGCACTAGTTTATCAGATCGAGGCACCGTTCGAATTCGAAGTCAATCCAACTACGCTCAAAGTCAACAAACTGGAGAAGCTGTTCAAGAGAGCACAAGGGGTTAACTCCATCCCGGACATAAAGGATGGATACACTGATTTTGCGGTTACATTGCCGGATCGGTTTAAGATGCCACACATTGATCGTTTTGATAGCTCCGGGGACCCAATGGTTTACTTGCGATTGTTTTATGATATCTTGTGGCTGATGGGCTTAACTAGACCACAGAAGCTGTCTCTCTTTGTTCGCACCATATCGGGTATAGTGGCCATTTGGTATGCTAAGTTGGAAGATTCTGTGAAACAGAATTGGGAAGAGATGGCCGAAGCCTTCATTGCTCAGTATTCTTACAACACACAGATTGAGGTCACAACTCATGATCTCGAGGCAACACGACAAGAGCTGAAGGAGGGTTTCTCTGAGTTTGTGACAAGATGGAGGGCCAAAGCCTCGATGATGACCACTCGACCTTCAGAAAAGGATCAGATCAGAATAATTGTCCGGAATCTGCATGGCAAGTTGCTGCAGAAGATGATTGTTCTACCTCTATTTACATTTATAGAGCTTCATGAAATAGGGGTTCAAATTGACGATTCCATGAAACAGGGACTTATTACTGAGGACAAGGAGCCAGCCAACATCCAATGCTGCCAGTGGTAGCACAGCTGCGAGGCCTTCGGACGTAAATGTTGTCACCACAACAAAAACCACCGATTCCTTTGCCAACATAGACCCACAAACACCATCCAACCCTATCTGAACTCAGAGTAGGTCTTTTAACTAGCTGTACATGACCCTGTCTAAAGCCATGCAGGTGCTACTCAAGAAAGGGCACCTAAAACCCTTGGAAACTCACCCATCGCCTCATCGTCTTCCACTCAAGCATAACCCCGCAAAATAATGTGTGTTTCACCAGCAGCACAGTCATGATACCGACCAGTGCTTTCGATTGCGTCATGAGATTTAGGATCTCATTGACAACAAGGTGATCGCTCCACCTCAGAAACCAAATGTAACCACAAATCCATTCCCAGCCCACAATCAAGTCCCCCATCTCGAAATCTTAACCTGATCCATACACTGGCCATCTCTTATGATCCTAGCATATACATTACCCCTTCCTACCTTCCAAAACTGGCGCTGTTCATTCCTGAGGACACAGACCTGTGCATGATGGACACGTCTGACCTACAACCTGAGCTTTCTAGATCAGTGGTGACAACACCCACCGTAGAAGAGGTTCTGACTGCGGAAGAAGGTACTAGTCTGCTGCTGGAGTGTCCTTGGGACTTAGCTGAGAGGGTGCATGACTTGAGTTTCTATATTGTACCAACTAGTCAGTTGTGGACACCCCGTTTCTGACTGCACGCAAGGCTGGAGCGCTTTGCCCAATACACTCGATGATGAAAGTGGTGTTGTGCGTGGTTCGAGATCTCAACGAAGGGGTCATGTTTAAGCTCCGAAACAATACCAAACCTCCCATATTCCCACTGATTATATCCAAGAAATCCATTTTTACACATCGTGCCACCCTATGCTAAGTCTGAAGCAGAAAAACAGGGGAACATATTGAGGGCCGGCCATAGCTATTGAAGGCCGGCCGTGCCTTAGTAGCGAGAAACACTATTTTGGGCAGGAGCCCACCAGTTGTCCATTTTTGAAGATATTTATGACCCCTCTTGCTCAAATTCTATAAAAATGACCATGTATCTCTGTTTTGAGGGTTAAAGAATTTCTAAAAAGCCTCTACACCTTCTTTAGAGCTCCTTCTTCTCCTTCTTCTTGTGCAAGCAACACTTTGAGCAAACCTATCACCTTGACTCTCTATCCATACACCATATACACCTTCACACCTTAGCCAAGGAACCGTGGTTGAGCCTTGAACACCATAATTCAAGCTTGAGAGTGTGTTGGTACTTAGTTTGATTCATAAGCAAAAGCTCACTTCTTTGAGAGGTATAAGCTTGTCATCCTCTCTTTTAGTTCTTGTTCTTTCATTTACTATCTAGTTCTTGTAGCTTTATGTTGTTTTGATTCTCTTCCAAATGTTTAAGTTTGGGGTTAGAGAGCTACCAAACGGGTAGAGAGAGTTTACACTCTTTCTGCACCTTTACCTATAGCTCAAACCCTTACTTTTACACTCTTTTTCTTTGCTCCCTAAACTGATTTTCAGAGTTAAAAAAGGGCTAAAAAACATGCTTTGAAGTCTCAAAAGTGGAGGGGTTACCCACCCATCTTTGTTCTTGTTTACTAGCTTTGTTTTCTCTCTTTGTTGGGTAGCTTTTTAGGCTCTTTTCATGCACTTTGAGCCACTATTTTTCATCTCTTGAGGGTTGTTTTAGGGCTATTCTAAGTTGCTTAAATAGTTCATGCCTTGATTAGCTTGATTGTTGTTTCATAAGTTTGCATACATAGCTTGTTGCATATTGTTATAAGCTTTTCCTTGTCTAATTTCCATATTTGAGAACCTCATTTTAATAATCAACTTGCCATTCATCTCTTTCATTTGAGAACTATTTCAACTGGTTGACGGTTATTCAAAACATGAATTAGTGATTTATGCTTAATGGCTTAATCTCTACGGAGGTTCATTGCCAACAGTGTAGTCTCTTTTCATGTTAAAAATCACCTCCCATTTGACATATTTCTCACTTAGTGGACGTAATCTCCATTGGATGTAACAATCATCTTGGACTTAATGGATTAAAGGATGGTAAAGACTAATGAATTGGCTTAAAATAAACCAATTCATATAAAGAAAATGAGTTATATTGCTTGGGGTTCGGCCAGAGGTTATGCTGAGTTCGTTGTGTCAAGGGTTGTCTTACATCAATTCATGATGTTTTGATAAATCTTGAAGCGTCACTACCTCTCTCTTTGAGTTCACTCTATGATAGGAGGGAGGGGTGGTTATAGTTCCTTTCATTTATTGATTTTTGTCCAAATTGTACCCGAAATCATCAAGCAATCAACTTGCTCATTAATGGTTTTGGAAACGATTCCAACCTTCTCTCAAGGCTTTCCTATGACAGAGAAGTATGAGAGGAATAAACAGAGTCCAGAACACTCTGTCTGCACTGTTTTCACTTCAGAGCACAAAACGGAATTTTGCATGAAATTAAGGCACAACCGGCCTTCTTTAGGCTTGGCCAGGCTTTATTGAGGGGCGACCGATCATCAATGTATGGTCAGCAGTGTACTTTGCAGAAAACAGAGAGCAGTGGCTGAAGGTGAAATGGAGCAAGCCTAAGTAGACAGAGCTATTCTTGGACACTATGCATGCAACCCTTACGCATCCTTGCTTACATCATTATTAGCGTTGTAATTAATTTATTATTATTGTTATAATTTGTCTTGTTAATTATTAGTATTGTAATTATCATTATTGTTTATTTGTAATTGTTATTAGCTAATTAACTTAGATAGTTAGTTTACTTCTCATGATTATCCTTGTTGTAATAGAGTCGTTAGATAGTTAATTCTTTGCTCATTTATTCATTTGGTTTTGTAATAATTAGTTTAATTTAGACTTTTGGACTTTGATTCGCACCCTCTTGCATAAGAGTAATTATGTAATAAGTTGCATGTCTTCCAACCCTATGTCTTTCTCCCTTTTACTTACTCGCTTAAGATGGTTAGTATAGAACATCATTTTTTAAATTAGCATTCTTATGCTTTGCATCCATTGTCTTGCATGCATCCAAGGTTCGGCTCATCATACTAACCCTTTATCAATGTTCAAATTCATTACTTGAATATTTGCTTTATCGCATGTCTTGAATGAAATCATATGCTATGCTTATAGCCGAGCCTATAAAATATATAATGCGTGCATCGTAGTAGTCATATTACATTAATTAGGAACATGCATGTTTTTTTTCTAATAAATTTTCTTTGTTTTGGCTTGGAGTACTAGGTGAGTAATTTTATGTTTTAGCTTCTTGCGTTGGATGTTTGTATACTATGTCAAAGCATACTTCCATGAGGCTAACTGCTTAAATGATATAACTGTTTGAATGCCTGTGGATGAAGGCTAGTTGCTTGAATTGAGATAGTTTGATTAATTTCCATTTTAAACACACTTCTTCAAGTGGCAAATTCACAAAATTATTTCAAATAAAAGATGAAATCAATTGTTCCAATTTTTCCAAATTAGGCTATATTTGTGTGTGTATCACATAGTAAAAATAGCTAATAATCGGAACAAGAGCATATAATGTAAATAAAAATTACATCATGATTAGTAGAGGTCGATCTTTGATCGGGCGAGTGGGATGCTCAATTCATGACATTCCCCTCTCGTACCTAAGTTTTTGAGCCGAGACACTTTAGTGATGATGGACTAATGGACTTTGGCATGAGTCTTGGGTTTCCTAAATTTTCCAAAAAATATTTAGATGGCGACTCTGAAATCTGGCAAAGCAGTCCATTTTTGGCAATTGATTCAAACATTGATTTTTCAAAAGAATTGCCAGATTTGGACTCTTTTTTTGTTTTAACTATTTCACATTGCACTTGTGAAATCAGATACAGAACCACGGGAGTCCAAATTGTAGCGCTATTCATTTTCCGAAAGGAGCACGAAAAGTCAAGCTACAGTTTCTAGTGACTCTGCTGGAGAATTAGAGTACTTGACTTGAAACTCATGATGTGAAATTTTATCTGCACTTATATGTTCTTTGCGTTGCATTTGCATGGTTACTTTAAGTCACTGTGTTTTCCATCTACTATTCCTAGATGGTTTGCTAGAGGCTTGTCCAAAAGGCTTGCCAAAAGGCTGACCGGTCATGGGCTCTGCCATGTTGGAAACACAATCCTTGGATCTGGATTACTACTGTACCATTTGATCCACCTTTCACTTCTCGGTGTTAGGTGTGAGAGGTATATTAGGTAATCTTGCTGAGGTACCCTTTTGACCATTTGACCTAGTTGCATATAGTGAAGCTATAGTGACTATTCCAACTTAGGACAAGGTGCCACCCATTTACAAAATGTTGTGAAACTCGTTGTTTGAAATAGTGCAACCTAGATCATGCCAAAAATGCAAGACAAGGTAACCCTACCCCTCTTCATAGGGGTGTTTTGGTTCTTTTTACTTGATATGTGCTTTTATAGTGAGAATGTACAGAATAGTTCATATTAGTATGAGTTTGAGAATAGAGTTCAGTGGGGATTACAGTTCAACTATGTGTTATGATTGTTGAGAATCAAGGCCGAAGTGCTATCCGATTTTGATTGTGTTGTTCTTTCTTTCTTTTTACTAGGTAGTTTACCATCATAACTTCAAAAAGACCTGATATTCCCCAAGTTGTGTGGACTCGTTCTGGCAAGCTTTGTAAAGCTTAAGACCTTGTTGGTTGTCAGCCCGTGTTAGTCTCGCTTCCGCCAGTCACCCAACGAAGAAGGAACGGGCAGTCAGTAGCACCAGTACAAAACACTCTACAAACACCTATCCGTTCCCACTCAATCGATTCAACAGTAGCTAGTTCACCCAGACCAGCAATGGCACATAATACAACATAGAACACAGAGGAATTTGCTGCCATCTTGACGACTTTCCAAAGAACCACGGACACTGCAAACCAGAGGATGAAATTATCACCGATCTACGATGTACATTTGGGGCATCAGCATCAATCGTGCATCCGATCTTGGCTGCTTAGCCAAACTCGGATCTACTCCACCAGTAGAAAATCTACCAGTCCTAAATCCTCAGGACATGTTTCCCTCAGCTCCAGCTTATCTGCCTCCAGTTTAACCTTTTGTAGGAATTTTTCCTTTTGATATCAATGAAATTGATCCTGCCTTAGTCAAGATTGCTAGATTGGAGAAAGCATTGAAGAAATCTCAAGGCTGAGGCTTCGGTTAGATTACCGAAGAAATTTATGATGCCCCACATCGACAGATTCGATGGGAGTAGGGATCCGATTGTGCATGTTCAATTGTTTTAAGACGTATTGAGGCCCATGGGTTTGTCTCGGTCACAGAAGCTCTCCTGGTTTGGGAGAACCCTGTTTGATGTGGTGGCCATTTGGTAATCTAAATTGGAGGACTCAACAAAGCGAAATTGAGAGGACATATCTGATATGTTTGTCAATCAGTATTCATAAAACACCCAGATAGAGGTAACCATTAGTGAGCTAGAGGCGACTAGCTAGAACCTCAAAGAATCATTCATTGATTTTGTCACCCGGTGGAGAGCCATGGTAGCTCGAATGACAAATAGGCCTACCAAAAGAGAACAAGTTCGATTAGAGGTCCAAAACCTTGAGCCAGACATATTGCAGGGAATGATAGTGGCACCATTGTCCATATTTGCTTCGTTACATGAGCTGGGGGTCCAGATTGAGAGTGCATTAAAAAAGGGTATCATCCACAGAATAAGTGAACCCGCAAGAAGGCCATTCTCTCGGAATACCAATGCTAGTAGTAGCACTATTCCATGGCTTGCGGATATCAGTACTGTTGTTTCAACGACCAAGATGGCTGATCCTTTCGCTATTGCCACAACCTGATAACCTTCACAAAATACCGGTCCACCTCGGAATCAAAGAGTTTTTACTCCCCTTCATATGAGCCAACCCATGCCCTCAAGCTATTAATGCAAAAGAGGCATCTCAAGCCTTTCGATCCTTGTCCACTTCTAGACCCATTGCCACCCAAACAAGACTGTACCCAGTATTGTATCTTCTACCAACAACATGGCCATCCCACGGACATGTGCTACCGTTTACGTCATGAGATCCAGGATCTCATTGACAACAAAGTCATCGCTCCACCCGCTAAACCAAACGTGACAAACAACCCACTTCTTGCACACAACCAAGTCCCCCCGCCCAGAAACATAAAACCACATCCATACACTACCGCACACCTTCAACCCTAGCACATACATTACGTCATCCCACCTACCAAAACTGGAGGTGGTCATTCTAGAAGGCACAAACATGTGCATGATGGATTTAACACCACAAACCCAATCCAGGCCCATGGCAGTAGAAATAGAGAAAGAGAAGAATGCACTGAAGACAATGCTTAGGTCTGCCTGCTCATCCTCCTCTTCTGTAGCTGGTGTCCGAAAAAGATCTCGAATCCCGGATACCTTGTTTTTGTTTCCCAATCATATCAAGGCTCAGGGAATCCACAAAAGGGAAGTCTTCCCCTTGGCAAAAAAAAGGTCCGTTCAAGGTTCCCTTTATTGGTTTGTGGACTAACTTGTACTGTCTTCCAGTCCTTTTTGCTTTTAGCCTTTCTCTCAACTGCTGCCCTTTCCTTTGCCAATCTACAGCGGTAGGTTTGTATCCCAGCCCAAAAGCGTGGGGATTAATGACCCATCTTCCTAGCAACAGTACCTCTCTGTCTGCCACTTCAACCTAGTCCCGACCCGGGCATATACCCCTGTTTGTTCGTCATATATATGGATTGTGCACTCACATAATCTCCATCGCCCCTCTGTCATGATGGTTTTGACCAATTGGGCTTTTGACAAAGAAAATCTAGAAAGGAACACGTCTTCTTCCCTATGTATGATTTCCAATAATGGTGCAGTGGTTCCTTAAGGAGGATGGATAGCAGAGTTACTGTACACAGTAACAATCCCACCTTTGAAGGGGTACTTTACTAACTGAGGGACTGCCGATGATACAACCTTCATCTGATGTAGCCAGGGCCTTCCCAATAGTAGGTTAAATGTGGCCGGAACATCCATCACATGGAATTCCACCTTATGTTCGGACGGGGCTGATTAGGATATGGCTCTTGAACATTCCCATAACATCCCAGGTCATATTGTCATAAGCTGGGATAGCTTGTGTCGTGGGTGTAAAGTAAATCAGCCTCAAACCGATGGCATAGGCAGTTCTCACTGGACACACATTGATCGTTGATCTGGTATCTACTAACACCACCGGAATTCACTTTTTTTGACTTTCTAGGGTTACATACAAGGGATGGTTGTGGTTGGCACCCTCGGGAGGCAATTCTTTATCTGTGAAGGATATTACTGGCATAACGTCTCTAGAGGTGACCAACGACACCAATTGGTCAGCGGTGGTGTCAATGGGCAGTTTGGCTTGGTGCATTGCTTCGAGCAGGGCTTGTCTATGCTCTCGAGATGCCATTATTAGTCCCTAGATGGATATGTCGGCCTGAATCTTCTTGAGCTATTTTAAGACCATGTTTTCCTGAACATCTTTTTCTTTTTCTCTATCAGCCTCCTTTCTAGAGGTCTCTGGTTAGTCTACCGCTGCGAGTTTAAAGTACCGACTGCTTCGGGTCATATGATTGATCTCATCGATATACCAAGTGTCATTCGGGGTATCAGCTTTCCAACCTTCATCAGTGTATGCATGACTTAGGTCATTGTCTTCCCACCACTCTCTCAAAGTCATGACTAGACTAGCATTGGGTTCTATCCGAAGCATATTAACATCATGCGCCCCATCATCATACCATTCTTCTTTCACGACAACTAGGGTTTTAACATCCCGGTACTTTCCGAGTTTCCTTAACATTCTCTTCCGATCACTGGGTTCCCATTCAGTTTTCTTGGCGTTTTGAACATCGCCGGTTGTGGACTTAGCCTCTTCTTTCTCCTTTCCCCCTTTTCTGTTCCACAGCTATCTTCGCTTGGATCTCCTCTGTCATTTCCCTTTGAAATTGTTCTAGTGCCTGTTCTTTCTCAGTCAAAGGTTCAGTTTTAGCTTTGCCACTAACAGTAGTTTCTACTTCTGTCCCAGTCTCTCATGTCTGTTCCTCTACATCAGACTCTTCCTTACTCAACCATCCATTGCTTGTTTCTGGCTGGCTCGAGTCCCACCATCCTATCTGCACACAACTTGTATCTTCTTCTTTAAAGAAGTAAAGATCCTCCAGATTCTCTTCCAATTCTGCCAGATCCTCTTCTAGGTTTGCTATGTCATTCAGGCCTTGCTTGGGCCACTCATTTTGATTTTGTGCCATTTGGTTTTCTCCTATAGCATTGATGCTAAGAAAGTCCGGCAGTATGACCATTGGCTTCGGCTGATCGAAGGCCACAATGTATAAACTGGGATCGTACTTCTCTACGAGCGAGACCCCCTTCTCTATGACACGGGTATCAGACGACCCTGTCTTTAGTGCATTATTCTATTGTCCGATTTCTACTATTACGGGCTTGGATTGGGTTTGTGGTGTTAGATCCATCGTGCACATGTCTGTGCTTTTTGGAATGACCACCTCCGGTTTTGGTTGGTGGGATGAGGTAATGTATGTGCTAGGGTTAAAGGTGGGCGGTAGTGTATGGATGTGGTTAATATTTCTGGGCGAGCGGACTTGGTTGTGTGCAGGAAGTAGATTGGTTGTTAAGATTGGCTTGGAAGGTGGGGCGATGACTTTGTTGTCAATGAGATCCTGGATCTCATGATGTAGACGGTAGCACATGTCCGTGGGATGGCCATGTTGTTGGTGGAACATGCAATACTAGGTAGGGTCATGTTTGGGTGGCAATGGGTTTGGAAGTGGACGAGGATCGAGTGGCTTGAGATGCCTTTTTTGCATTAATAGCTTGAGGGCGTGGGTTGGGATCATATGGAAGGGAGTAAAAACTCTTCGATTTTGGGGTGGATCGGTACTTTGTGAAGGTTGTGACGTTATGGTAGTGGCAAAGGGATTAGCTATCTTGGCCGTCGAAACAACAGTACTGACATCCGCAGGCCGTGGAATAGTGCTATTGCTAACATTGGCATTCGAGGAGAATGGCCTTCTTGTCGGTTCACTTGCTTTGTGGATGATATCCTTTTTGAATGCACTCTAGATCTGAACCCCTAGCTCATGTAAGGAAGCGAATGTGGACAATGGTGCCACTATCATCCTCTGTAGGATGTCCGGTTCAAGATTCTGGACCACCAGTTGGACTTGTTCTCTTTCAGCAGGTCTATTTGTCATTCTGGCTGCCTTGGCACTCGA
Source organism: Camellia granthamiana (assembly GCA_036172215.1). NCBI lineage: Eukaryota > Viridiplantae > Streptophyta > Magnoliopsida > Ericales > Theaceae > Camellia > Camellia granthamiana. The sequence continues at coordinate 49,124 of JAXFYN010001058.1, forward strand.
CTGGGCGACAAAATTAATGAATGATTCTTTGGGGTTCTGGGTAGTAGCTTCTAGCTCACTAATGGTTACCTCTATCTGGGTGTTATATGAGTACTGATTCACAAACGCCTCATATAGCTAATAATTTAACTAATAATTTACCTCTATCTGGGTGTTATATGAGTATTGATTAACTGAGAATTTAATCATCAAACAAGGATGCATAAGGATGCACGATGTTCGCATGCACAGCATCCAAGAACAACACTGTCTGCCCAGACCATTCTATTTCACCTTCAGCCACTACTTTCTATTTTCTGTAAAAATACACTGCTGACCAAACATTGAGGACCGACCAGCCCTCAGTGAAGCTCGGCCGGGCCTAAGAAAGGCCGGCCGTGCCTCAATTTCATACCAAATTATGTTTTGTGTATTGAAGTAAAAACAGTGCCGACAGAGTGTTCTGAATTTTGTTTGTCCCTCTCACACTTCTCTGTCATGGGAAAGCCTTGGGAGAAGGTTAAAATTCTTTTCGAAACCATTAATGAGCAAATTGATTGCTTGATGATTTCGATGCACAACTTGGACAAAAATCAATAAATGAAATGAACAACAACCACCCCTCCCTCCTATCATGAAGTGAACTCAAAGAGGGAGGTAGAGACGCTTCAAGATCCATCAAAGCATCATGAAATGATGTTAGACAACTCTTGACACAACGGATTCGGCATAACGTTCGGCAAAACTCTAAGCAATATAACTCATTTTCTTTATGTGAGTTGGTTCATTTTAAGCCAAATTTATTAGTCTTTGCCATCCTTTAATCCATTAAGTCCAAGATGATTGTTACGTCCATTAGGGATTACGTCCACTGAGTGAGAAATATGTCAAACGGGAGGTGATTCTCAACGTGAAAGAGAGACTACACCGTTAGTAATGAACTTGCATAGAGATTAAGCCATTAGGTGTAAATCGCTAGTTCACGTTTTGAATAACCGTCAACTAATTGGAACAACTCTCAAATGAAAGAGATGAATGGTAAGTTGATTATGAAAATGAGGTTTTTAAACATGGAAATGAAGTGAAGAAAAGCCTTGAACGATAGACAACAAGCAACGTATGCAAACTTATGAGACAACAACCAAGCTAATCAATACATGAACTATGTAAACAACTTAGAACTGCACTAAAACAACCTTCAAGTGATAAAAAACAGTGGCTAAAAATGCATGAAAAGAGCCTAAAAAAACTAAACAACAAAGAAAGAAAACAAGGCTAGTAAACAAGAACAAGGAGAGGTGTCTAACCCCTCCACTTTTGAAACCTCAAAGCATGGTTTTTAGCCTTTTTTAAACTCTAAAAATTAGTGTAGAGAACAAAGAAAAAGAGTGTAAAAGTAAGGGTTTGATCAATAGGTAGAGGTGTAGAAAGAGCAAACTCTCTCTACCCTTTTGGTGGCTCTTCAAACCCAAACTTAAACACTTAAAATGGGATCAAAAGAACACAAAACAATAAGAACTAGGTAACAAATGAAAGAAATGAAAGCAAGAGGGAAGATAGCGAGCTTATACCTTTCAAGGGAGTAAGCTTTTTGTTTGTGATCAAACTAAGCTCCAACACACTCTCACGCTTGAATTATGGTGTTCAAGGCTAAACCAAGGTTCCTCGACCAAGGTATGAAGGTGTGTATGGTGTATGAATATAGGTTCAAGGTGGTAGGTTAACTCAAAGTGTTGTTTGCACAAGAATAAGAAGAAGAAGTAGCTCTCAAGGTGGTACAATGGCTTTCTTGAAATTCTTCAACCTTCAAAACAAAGATAAATGGTCGTTTTAATAGAATTTGAGCCAGAAATATCATAAATATCTTAAAAAATGGACAGCTGGCGGCCTCCCTCCCAGAACAGTGTTTCTCACTACCAAGGCTTGGTTGGCCTTTAATAGCTACGACCGGCCCTCAATGAGGCACGGTCGGGCCTCAATGCATTCCCTTGTTTTTCTGTTTCAGCCTCAGCATAGGGTGGCACAAGGTGTAAAAATGGATTTCTTGGGTGTAGTCAGTGGAAATATGGAAGGTTTGGGGTTGTTTCGGAGCTTAAAATACGGCCCCTTCATTGAGACCTCGAACTACGCACAATACCACTTTCATCATTAAGTGTACCAGACAAAGCGTTCGAGCCTTGTGGGCAGTCAAAAATGGGGTGTCCACAGTTGCTCCTCTTTGACAGAGCTCAAAGTCATAATGTAATGTGAGTGAATGTCAAAGCCCAGATATGACCCATTTGACAAGGCCGCAAGACTCGGGCATGAAATCAAGACATAAATGCAAAGATTAAACTCGAGGGCAAAATGCAACATGAAATGCGACAAATAACTTATGATCATGCAATGAAGCAATGCAATGAAACATAATGTAAATGAAGCAATGAAACAATGCTACAATCTAGACAAGAATGCAACATTTGAATGACAATGCAAATCAAAGCAAAATAAACCTCACCGTGTTTCACACGGAAAGGAATAAATAAACAAGTACGCCTCGCGTAAAAAAAGAAAGAAAAAAACACACAAAGAAAGCACAAACCAACCTACGTCTCACGTAGAAAGGATGTAAGAGAATGCAGACCTAACTACACCTTACGTAGAAAAGAGGAAGGAAGGGAGATGTAACTATCGAGCGCACCTGAGATCCTAATGCGTCTCATGCGATAGGAGAAACGGTGGTGTAAACAAACAGGCGCACTTGATATTTTAACTAGGGTAATTTCCTAACGTGTTGCACGCGAGAAAAGGGGAGGCGGTGTGAACACTGGGCGCACCCGATGTTTTTAACTGAAGGTACAATCCTAACGTGTTGTAGACGAGAGGAGGAAACATGGTGTGAGCACTGGGCGCACTCGATCTTTTTAACCGAAGGTACAATCCTAATGCGTCACACGCGAGAGGAGGAAAGATGGTGTGAACACCGGGCGCACCCGATGTTTTTAACCGAAGGTACAATCCTAACGCGTCACACGCGAGAGGAGGAATGGTGGTGTGAACACGGGGTGCACCTGATGTTTTTGATCGAAGATACAATCCTAATGCGTCACATTCGAGAGGAGGAAAGGTGGTGTGAACACCAGGTGCACCCGATGTTTTTAATCGAAGGTATAATCATAATGCGTCACACGTGAGAGGAGGAAAGGTGGTGTGAACAACGGGTGCACCCAATGTTTTTAACTGAAGGTATAGTCCTAACGCGTCATACGCGAGAGGAGGAAAGGTGGTGTGAACACCGGGCGCACCCAATGTTTCTAACTGAACAATCCTAATGCGTCACACGCGAGAGGAGAAAAGGCGGTGTGAACACAGGGCGCACCCGATGTTTCTAACCGAAGGTACAATCCTAATGCATCACACGCGAGAGGAGGAAAGGTGGTGTGAACATCGGGCGTAGTCGATGTTTTTAACCGAAGGTACAATCCTAACACATCACACATGAGTGGAAGAAAGGTGGTGTGAACATCGGGTTTACGCGTCACACGCGAGAGGAGGAAAGGTGGTGTGAACACTGGATGCACCCAATGTTTTTAACCGAAGGTATAATCCTAACATGTCACACGCAAGAGGAGGAAAGGTGGTGTGAACACCGGGTGCACCTGATGTTTTTAACCGAAGGTATAATCCTAACGCATCACACGCGAGAGGAGGAAAGGCGGTGTGAACACCGGGCTCACCCGATGTTTCTAATTGAAGGTACAATCCTAACACGTCACATGCGAGAGGAGGAAATGTGGGATGGATAAAAGAACAAACAAATCACATAAGTAGGAACTAGAAATAAACATGGATTCTACACAGAGAGACGTAAAATCAAAACAATCAAAGTGGTGTAGTAAAGTGGAAGCCAATTTACCCACATGTTAAAACAATGAACACAGTACACCGTGTTTCAGTTTGGTTATAAATGGCCGTTGATTTTACTATGGCACAAATGATTTTATCTGAAACTCCTCTGAATGAACTGTGCACACAATCACGTCTGGTTACAATAGAACATAATAACATAATGAACTATGATTTAGACAAAGTAAATTATAAACTACTCTGGATAGTTTAAACAAATTAAAAGTTTGAACAAATGAGTTTAAACAAGCAAGCTTAAACAAATTAAATCAAGAATCAAACAAATGCGTTCACATAATAAAAAAAAAAAAAAAAAAAAAAGAACAAAAAAAGAAAAAAAAAACCTTTCTTTTCTTTTCCACTCTCTTTATATTTTCTTTTCTCTTTTGTTTTTGCTTGTTTTTTGCTTTCTTTCTTTCTTTCTTTCTTTCTTTCTTCTTTTTTTTTTTTTTTTTTTTTTTTTTTTTTTTTTTGAACTCTCTACTTATTTCTTTTCTACTTTTCTTTGCTTTTTCTTCCCATTTTTTGCTTGCTTCTTTGCTTTTTTTTTTTTTTAAAAAAAAAAAAAAAATTTAATTCCATAATATAAAAAAGAAAAAAAGAAAAAAAGAAAAAAAGAAAAAAAATGAACTCGGTTTTTACTAAGAGCTAACCGGGCCTCAATGAAGCATGGCCGGGCATCGATACAACCGGCCGGGCTTCAATAATAACAGGGGTAGTTTCAGCCTTTCCTTGTGATTTGTTTGTTTAAAACAAACTCAAACCCTATTTCCTTACACTCCTTCATCCGAAACACCCTCTCTTTCTCTCTCTATCTCTCTCTCTAAATTCCCTCTCTCTGGATTTTCCCTTTTTCTAACAATACCCAACAACGCTCGCCATTTTTTTCTTCGAAACCCTTCCCATCCTCTATATTTTGAACCGATTGGATCTTGATTTGGTCAAGTTTTTGGGTTTCTCATTGTTTTTGCCTTGTTTCTCATGGGTTTTCTTGGTTTTTGGGTACCCACTCTCGTGTTTTCACTTTCTCCTCTCATTTTCTCTCTCCTAGGGTTTGGCCCCTTACATTTTTGTTGCTTTCTCTTCATTTCCTCCACTCTTGTCTATGGCTAGTGACGAAGTTCCCATCCCGGACCCCGCCATTGGTATTGGGGCTGCCCTAGGCGTAGACATAGAGGCCGAGGATGCTTCTGCGTTGCCTCCCCTCGTTAATAGGCCAGTTGATGTGGCCACATACCAATCACGCACACATGCTCCACCCCCAGGTTGTATTTTGAGATTTGGGGGCCTCATTCCTGGGATAGATGAGAACATCTTGCTGCGAGAGCCCATGGAGCACTTGTCCATTGATGCCTCCACGGTAAGCAACTTTCCTTTGTTTTGATGCATTGTTGAATCTCACAAACATACCACTAGTTAAATGCCATATATTTCCCATTTCCAGGTGATAGCTAGAAGGATTGGCAGATACAGATCCATATCTAGCCCTTGGCGAATACGGATCCATATATTTCCCATTGGGGACACCATAGACTCATTCCACTTCTCATTGATCGGGGAGTTGACTCTGACCCCGTACGACTTTTCGATGCTTACCGGCTTGCGGGTTGGAGTTGGCGGCCCAATTCCATGCGATCTTTCCATGATGCTGTGGAGAGCCATACAACATCAGCTTCTTGGGGCGATCCTGGACATCACTAGTCACAGGATGGTGAGGTACAGCTGGTTTTACGATCATTTCTCCGCGTCCCAACCCGCTACCCCACATGAGGTCGCCCAGTACACCCGCGGCTTCCTCATGTATCTCCTCGGTACTACCCTGTTTGCGAACAGAGAAAATATCGTGGGGTTATACCTTTTGGGGGCACTGGTGCACCTCTCCCAGGTGACAAACTATATGTGCTCTGTCTCCCTAGCAAGGCAGATTCCCTCGACGGCTACTGGAGGGTTTGGGAGGTATACCTCACACTCATATTTTCTGCACATTTTGTTCCTTCTCATTTTCTGCTCATT